>WOXC01009090.1:0-179207 GCA_011680675.1 Gymnobelideus leadbeateri
GCTTTACAAATATCTCATTTCACCCTCAGAACAAGCAAGGCAAGTGCTGTTATTATCCCCATTTTATAGTTGAGGAAACTAAGGTAAACAGAGGTGAAATGGTTTGCTCAAGATCACATAGCAAACTCAGATCTTTTTGACTGTAGGTCTAAAGCTCTATCCACTGTATCACCTAGCTGCCACCAGCATAAGAAAAACACACAAATTCGTGAACTGTTTTGTAATTTTATTTTCAATTGTATTTTATATTTATTTACCTTTCAGAGCCCATACTTTTGATTTCACTTGTTTAGGGGATGCATAGTGAGGAATATAGATCCATAGCTGCTATTAAACTTATACTGTCCGGGTTACGAGGGTTGGGGCCACTCAATGACTTGCTCATAATCATACATTCCATATGTGGCAGAGACACAGGTATTGCTGAATAGGAAGACATTTCTCTCTCTACTACACTTAACTCCCCCTTTTAATTTAGTTATCCGTATTAATATGGTATCACCTCAGAAGAATGTAACCTCCTGGAGGAAACAAAAAGTTTCATACTACATCTACATTCCCAGCACCCATTAGAGTACCTAACAAGAAGCATGTGTTTCAAAATATTTGTCGATCTGGGGTGGTGGGTAGGGGAAAAATGGGGGAAAAAATGTAACTCAAAATCTGGTGGAAATGAATGATGTAAACCAGAAGTTAATAAAGCATTTGTAAAAAAAAAAAAATATATATATATATATTATATGTGTGTGTGTGTGTGTGTATTTGTCGGGCTGAATTTATGCATTGAATTAAATTTAAAAGATATTCATTGAGAACCTACTACACGTAATTCACTTTGCTTCTCAGTAAAGGAAGATAAAAAGGTGAGTAAGATGAAGTTCTGGCCTTTGAGGAGTTAGTGTGCAGAATACAACAGTTATATCAACCGGAATAATACAATGTAGAATGAGAGAAATCTGTACAGGTCTGTACTACTAAATCTGTAATACAGGTACTTACCTGTATTAAGTATTAAGTAATATTCGAGGTAGTATAGATAATAAGGCATACACAAGAGGCTCAGAGGAGGTTGGTAGATTGGAAATAGCATTAGCTCAAGAGTCAGAGGGCCTGGGTTCAGATTCTATATATGTGTGTGACCTGTGGTAAGTAAGTATAGGCCTTAGTTTCCTCACCTGTAAAATAAGGGTTTGTTATTATATGGTTTCTAATGTCCCTTCTCACTCTAGATCTATGATCTAATGACTTTATAAGGCCTCTAATGGAGAGAATCAAAAAAAGTGTGATTGGGGTGGCTAGGTGGCACCTTGAATGGAGCATGGGCCCTGGAATCAGGAGGACCTAAGTTCAAATCCAGCCTCACTTAACACAAAAAAACTAGCCATGTGACCTTGAGCAAGTCACTTAACCCCAATTGCCCTACCTTCCCACCTCCAAAAAGCAAAAAAAAAAAAAAAAAAAAAGTGTGATTAAGGATGTGCTATTTCAATGGATCTTGATAGATGAGTAGGTGGATTAGTGTAGGGATATCAGAAGTAAAGGGAACAAAATAAGCAAAGTCATGGAGCTCAAGGGAGAAGAAAATAAGAATTTATATAATACTTACTAAGTGCCAGGCACTATGCTAAGTGCTTTATGAATATCTCCTTTGATCCTCTCAAGAAGCCTTCAAGACAGGTGTTGTTATTATCCTCGTTTTGTAGTTGAGGAAACTGAGGCAAACAGAGGTTAAATGGCTTGCCCAGGATCATACAGTTAGTGTCAGATTTTAACTCTAGGACCATATGCTATAAGGAGGAGGAGGAAGAAATAGAGAAGCAGAAGTTATGCTTAAGGAACTATGAGTAATCCAATTTAGCTGGCACATAAGGTTTATATAGGATAATTACAGGAGAAAAAGCTGAAAAGATAGTTTAAAGTCATATTGCATCCCAAACTGAAGTGTGTAGACTTAATTCAATAGACTAGAGAGCCATTAAAGACTTTTGAGCAGGGAATTGACATGATCAAAGCTATACTTTAGGAAGATTAGTCTGGCAACAGATGAAAGTTTCAGTTAAATCTAAAGATAGTCAAATACATTTGAACAATTGGCAAAGATAGGAGAAAACACATGTAAACATTATTCACTGAAGTAACAAGATTTGCCATCTACTTGTTGCAGAATGAAAGATTCTCCTTTTGATGTCCCTGTAGTTCCCTGATCCCAAAACAAGACCCTCTGTTGATATCGCCAATTTAAATCTATAATAAATATAAACTGTACTTTAGTGTTCAGGGCCCCTATAATATGACTGCAACCTCTCTTTTTACAACCCTATCTTTAGACCCATTTCTTTCAAGTCAAATAAGTTTTCGTTCCCTTTCGTAGTTCCATTATTAATACACCTAGGGACTCTCATAAAAATCTCCCTTTGGGTCCTTGTAATTCATGACTTTTCCCCTTTCTTATACAACTTAAAGTCCACATGCCCTTTTTCCCTCATGAAATTCATTAACTGGTGACATAAAATGTAATTAACTCAATTTCTCCAACCCAGTATAATACTCAGGGCACACCAGAATCGAATTGAAGAGTAAAATGCAGAGCTGAAAATCATTCTCATAATGTTTTTGACAAGTTCCAAGCAGTAGTGTTATACTTCCAGGTTATAACCCCAAAACTGGAAGTTAGAGAGGAAGAAGCATTTGAAACTATAGTCCTCCTCCTCTCAAAAGTACTACTCATTCCATGGCATCTAGCAAATGTCCAAAATGCTACCTTTGGGGCTATCCATAGCTAATTCTCAGTGTTTTTTATTCTAGGCTAGTTACCCTGAAAGACTTCCACTTATTTAAGTTTTAATCTTATCCCACAGCTACCATCTTTAAGTGGATTTATCATTTGAGGGCCATCAAGGGCAATGAAGAACACCGACAGAGTGAGTGATTCAATTCAACAAGTATTTGATGAGCATTTATTTTCCAGGAATAAGCAAAATCTTATTGATCACCTATTTTAATCAAATGTTTATTGTTCCCCTAATAGCTACCAAACCATTTAATAAGTTTTTATCCTACAATGTATGTAGCACTTTACTAGGTACGGGAGGGAAATAGAAATATAGAACACTACTCTGTAGGGACCACACAAAGATCTATTTGTGTGCATGTTGTCTTCCTCCATTAGAATTTTAGTTTCTTAAAGATAAGGACAATTTTTACTTTGGCTTTGTATTCTCAGTGCTTGGCACGATGTCTAGCAAAGAGGAAGTGCTTAATAAATGCTTGTTGATTAATCAATACATTACTTTCCCCAAGAAGATTATAAACTGCTCAGGGGGAAAAAACCTACATATAAAACAGTTATAAAATAATGTAAGAATGCAGATAATTAAGTACAAAAATAAGAATAAAGTCAATAATTATTACAGGATTTCAGAGGAGGGAAAATTAAGTATAGACTGGAATGGTCAAGGAAGGTTTTGTGGAAAAGATAGGACTTAAACAGGGTGCTAAATAATGAGGAAGATTTGAATAGAAAGAAAGGAGGGGAGAAGACATCCTAGGTTTGGGAAAAATCAAAAATAAACAAGAGTTCAGTGGAAAGAATGAAGATTCAGAAGGTGATGCAGGCACAACATGCTGGGCAGTGCTTTGCTTGTGTCTCCCAAGTTTCCTAATCAATGCCAAAGTTCTTCAAAGAGACCTTGAGAGTGTCTTTGTGTTGCTTCTTCTGACCTCCATGCAAGTGCTTGCCTTGTGTGAATTTTGTGTAAAGTAGTCTTTCAGGCAAATGTACATTTGGCATTTGAACAGCTTGGCCAGCCTATCAGAGTTGCTCTCTCTGCAGTGGAGTTTTCTTGGTATTAATTATCAGGCCAAAATTAGCACAAGCTACAAAGAATCAATCCATGTTTTGTTGCTTCTAAATCTCAGAGGCTGCATTGAGTATGCAATCATTTGCAAACAAAAGGTTTTGTTCCAACTCTCCCTCCACTTTAGTTTTGGTTTATGATCTTTTCAAGTTAAATAATTTACCATCACTGTACTAGCTGACCTTGATACCATTTTCATCTTTGTTGAAGGCATGTGACAACATTGCTGAAAACATGCTAAAAAGCATGGGAGCAAGCATAATCTTGCTTTGCTACATTGGTGACTAGGTAAGTGTGAAAGCATTGTCCACTATCCAAAACCCAGGCAAGATGCCATCAGGAAACTGTTGTACAAAATTGACAAATTTCTCCAAGTGACCAAATTTTGCCATAGTTCTTCAAAAGCCCTCACAACTGACAGTGTCAAAGGCCTTCATTAGATCTATAAATGTTGCATTACAGACAAGTCTGTTTTGCTCCTAGCATTTCCCCTGAAGTTGTCAAGCAGAAAACACCATATTAATCATTCCTCAGTCCTTTCTGAAGCTACACTAGCTCTTGGGCAGATGACTATCTTCCGGGTGAAGACCTAGAGACTCTCATCATAGGGTCTCCATTAACTCAGTCTCATCGTTGATATGCCAAAAGAGGACAAGTTTATAATTCTGGATGACTTTAATGCCAGAGTAGGCATAGACTATCAGATATGGCAGAGTCCTTGGGAGGAATGGAGTTGGAAACAACAACAATTACTTACTACTGAAGACTTGTGAATCTCATGACCTCATCATCAACACTCTCTTCCATTTACCTAAGTGGAATGAGACTTTATGGATGCACCCTGAAGCAAACATTGGCATTTGGTAGACGATGTCACTGTAAAGAGAACAGACAGGATGTAAGAGTGAAGGCAATGTGTAGCACAGAGTACTAGCCATAAACATATCCCCTCCAAGTTAAACATTCACAGTCAACAAAAGTGGTAGTCCAAGGCAAGGCACTATCAAAAGACTTAACGTCTACAAATTAGAGTACTCTGAGAATGAACAGTTCTTCGCTAACTTGGAGAGAAAGCTGAGCCAACACACAGTTGTCAATAGTGGAACAGAAAAGGAGTGGGCAGCTTTCAGAGATTTGGTGTACAGCACCACATTTACTCATGTGGGTCAGAACACTTGCAAACATCAAGATTGGTTTGACAAAAATGATAGGGAAATTCAGATATTACTAAATAAAAAAATGAGAACTCCACAGGGTTTACTAGTAGGATAGTTCCTGTCTCTAAGATGGCAGCATTTAATTCTATCAAAAGAAAAGTACAAGTAAAACTTAGAGAAATGTAGAATTCTCAGCTCAGTAAGAAGGCAGATATAGTTAGTTTTACACTGATAATAACAATCCAAAATGCTTTTATGATGCCCTGAAGATTATTCATGGGCCAAAGACCTATGGTGCATCTCAATTACTCAGTGCTGATGGAGCCACATTAATTAGTGATGGAGAAATGATCCTGGAGAGATGGGCTGAACACTTCCATAGAGTTCTCAACAGATTGTCATCATTCTATGCTGAAGATTTTGACCACATACCTCAGGCTGAATTCAATTACCCTCTAGCCAAACTTCCAACTGAAGAATATTTGAATGTCATTAGGTTCCTTTTATATGGCAAAGCACCTGGTGCTAAATCTACTCCAGCTGACATTTACAAGGGAGGAAGTCCAATGCTCATACTAGCAAGATTCTTGCCATAGTTCTCCAGGAAAGGGAAGGGAAGGACAGGGAAATGGAAAGAGAGAGGGAAAGGAGGGAGAGAAGGAGGGGAGAGGGAGAAGAGGGAGAAGGGAAGGGAGAGGGATAAGAGCAATTCACAACAGAGCATGAAAATGCCATGAGTATCACACAGATTATTGTTCTTGTTGTCAACCAGAGAAGATTCTAGTCAGAGCTGAACTATTAAAGAAGTAGCATGGGATAATGGAAATAATCCTGGACTGAGAGTCAGCAATATGTGGATTCATATCTGGTCAAGTCATTTGACTTTCCAAAACCTTAGTATCCTCATCTGTAAAGGGGAGCTAATGCTAGCTAAATTAATGGAGAGTGTTCACTACCCCTAATGGAATCACAAGTTCAGACCTCCAACACACACACAAAAAAAGAATGAAGTTACAGATTTGGGCATCCTTTTGATAGAGACATTGAAGAGCTGAGTATGACTAAGATCTTTGATCATAACAATGTGAAGAAAAACAGAGAAGACCATAGACTGAGCCTAGAAGAATATTCACAGGATGGGGACAGGAAAAGGAAAATAAATATACAACTATTTCACCCAAGCCCAGAAGTCACTCAGGTATGTCTGCATACGCCACTAGAAAACAGAGTAGAATGTAACTTTTACACTTGTGTGCCATGAAAAAAAAAATTTTGACATAACCAAACCAACATTTAATGCTTTGGGGAATGCCCTTTGACTTCAATAATAATTATACTTATGTGAGAAAGTTGAGGTTTTTGTAAAAACATAAGTTTTTGTTTTTGTTTTTTTTTTTACTAATAATCAGGAATTCTTACATTAAGCTCAGATTCTATTTACAGTTAATCGGTATGTCTGACCTGGTATTTCAGCTCCCTAGAACACATCCAGAGTACTCTTAATTTGGTACTGTGTCAATCACCTGCTTGCTTCTTAAACTCAATTTAGGTCAAACCAAGAAGGTTCTTGAAAAAATTAGGACATGTATTTCCAAACAAAAAGTCTAAATCAATTTTTCCTAGTTCCCTTTAAAAACAAGTCAAAATGCATATTATAATTTTTTCTTCCCAGCATAACTAAATATGAAAACTGAAATTAATTTTTTAATTAAAAGAAATATAGAACTTCTCTCTTCTCAACTCACTTTAATTAAATGAGAAACATTTCTTTCCAGTCAAATAAAATAAAAATGAAAGATGGCAAGTGGTTTCTAAACTAGAGAATCATAGTTTCTTAGCTATGGAAGCTATCCCTCCATAATAAGTCCAACATTCCCCTACTTCCAAAGTATTTCCTGACAATGAGGGGCACAAAGTACAAAAATGCATACATCACTGTGGACATCTGTAGGTACTCTTTATCTAGACTTTTTTCAAACATAGATATCCAATCTTTTGAAATAGTTTATGAAAACCAGCCTAGATAAACCAATTTACTTTTCACCTCAACTTTGTTGAATTCCTAGTTTGAATTCCTTTGAAGAGTCAAAGTTCAACTCAAGGGCCACTTTCTGCATACATGAAGGAATTCAGTGTCTTGCCTGATTTACAAGACTATATGAACCTAGATGGAATTGTTTGGTCAGTGCAGAGCTTAGGTGAAATGTAAAAATGCCTATTCAGCAGTCCTGCAACTAGGAGGAAAGCCCATTACAGTTTTGGATAGCTTTAATTTTTAGGAATTTCATTCTTATTTTAAGCAAAAATTTGTTTCTCTGTGACCTCCATCCATTGGTCCCCATTCTGACCTCTAAGCAGCCAATAAGAATAAATCTAATTCTTCTGTAGATGGCAATATTTGAGATACTTCAAGACAGTATGATATTTCCCCAGAATTTTCTCTCCTCCAAACTACACATATCCAGTTCTTTCAACCAAATTTCATGTGGTATGATCTTGAGGTCTTTTGCCATCCTGGTCGCCCCCCTCTGGCTTATAATTATGATATTATGATATCAAAACTGAAGAGATACTCCAAATGTGGTCTGATGAGGGCCACAATCCTGTACTTCTCTACTGTGAAGAAAGTAGAATATATCACCTTAGGGATGTGTCCCTGTGAGGGGAAGGGAGGTTAGGAAATATGTATGTCTTTACCAACATTTTTACCACTCAGAATGTGATCTATGGCCCAATCAAATAAAGAAGTAGTCCAAAATAGTACAAGTCAGGCAGCTAGATGGCTCAGTGGATAAAGCACTAGGTCTAGAGGCAGGAAGACATGACCCTCAACAAGTCACTTAACCTCCGTTTGCCTTAATCCACTGGAGAAGGAAATGGCAAGCACTCCAATATCTTTGCCAAGAAAACCTCATGGACAGCATTGGTGTTCTATGGTTCATAGGGTCACAAAAAAGGCAGACACTACTGAATGACTAAATAACCACAATAATCCATTCTTAATTATAAAGAAATTCATTCATTCTCTTTTCAATGCAAATCCCTTTTAAATATAAACATTTACTGGTGCTGCTACATGGCAACAAGAGCTAGAATACCACTTCCTCCAAAGAACTAATTCTAAACATCATTCTGAGGGCAATATGGCTCATTACAATGAGGGTACAAGTCAGCTATGGGCAGTGTGTCACATTTAATCAATGAGGAACTCTGAGAAAAAGCAGGAATAAAAGATGTCACCAAAGAAAAATATGACAGAAAGAGAAGATGGGCTAGGCATGTGACAGGAATGAAGGATGACAGAAAAATGGCCAGGGTGCCCCAAGGGCAACTTCATGGCCTCCGCACATTGGGTGGACCTCCTTATGGTGAATTTTCAGAGGACATAGAAAATAGTTACACAGAAATGAGCAAGCAAGAATGGGAAATGATTTGCCTTGTTGGGAATGAGTTGCATTGAGTATAAGTAATGATTCATCTCACTAAAATATGAAGTATGAAATACAATTATGTGAGCCCAAGAGATATACATAATCCTCTCAAAGAGGTGCCAATGAATATGTCCACATCCTCCACAAGAAGATATGAGCAAAGGTTCATCTCCCTATAAATTCACCATAGTTCCTCCCATGAAAGTTCATTCTACAATAGTAAGAACCAACTTCTTTGGCCATTGTCAAAAAACTCTATTCTTTACTTGGTGCCAAACAGAGTGTCTCCTCCACACCCTTCACTGGAAGACACATTCAATGTCTTGTATCAAAACCTTTTTCAATGTAAACATTTACTACCATTACTCTATGGCAACAGAAGCAGGAATACCACTCCCTCCAAAAACTAATGATGAACATTATACAGAGGTCAATATGCCTCATCACAATGAGGGAACATGGTAAGTGTGGGCGGGCTGCCATATGTAATCAATGAGGTATTCTGAAGAAAAGTAGGAGTAAAGGACCAAAACTTACCTCCCTATCACCTCAACAAGTTCATGGGGAGCTCCTCTAATATAGCACTTTGAAAATGTATTCAGCTTCCCATGGGCCTTATTTTGAAGAAGGTTATATTCATTTGAATGAGTAAATTTTGATAAATTTAATAATTCTATGTTATTACTTTGTCATCGCACCTTACCATTATTCAGCCTATATAATGCTAGAAATATGAGGAGGTACAAAATCCTACTTAATAAGAAGGCAGTATGGTGTAGTGGGAGAACCATTAGATTCAGAATGAGAGGTTCTAGATTCCAATCCTAGCTCTGCTACTTACTAGTTTTGTGATCTTAAGGAAGGTACTTGGGGAGGCTAGGTGGAGCAGTGAATAGAGCACCGCCCTGGAGTCAAGAGGACCTGAGTTCAAATATGGCATCAGACAATTAACACTTACTAGCCATGTGACCTTGGGCAAGTCCCTTAACCCCAATTGCCCTCCAAAAGAGAAAAAAAAGTTACTTAACCTTTCTTGGCCTCAGTTTTCCTCAAATAAAAATAAAGGGATTGGGATTAAATAAGATTTCAGCTTATTTAATTTCAGCTCAGAATTTATGATCTACAACTTATATGACCTTGGGAAAATCACCTCTATGGACCTCATTTCCTCTATTGTAAAGGATGAACAAAATGATTCCTTGGTTCTCTTAGGGCCCTTCTCACACTAAATCCTCCAGTCTTAAAATTAAATGGAAACCCTTTCCTGTTCAGCCGGCCAAGATGCCAAAAGGGAAGAAGGCCAAGGGGAAGAAGGTGGCTCCGGCCCCTGCTGTAGTAAAGAAGCAGGAGGCCAAGAAAGTGGTCAATCCTTTGTTTGAGAAGCGTCCCAAGAACTTTGGCATTGGTCAGGACATCCAGCCCAAAAGGGACCTTACTCGATTTGTCAAATGGCCTCGGTACATCAGACTGCAGCGTCAAAGATCTATCCTTTATAAGCGTTTGAAGGTTCCACCTGCAATTAACCAGTTCACCCAGGCTTTGGATCGTCAGACAGCTACTCAACTGCTTAAACTGGCTCACAAGTATAGACCCGAGACAAAGCAAGACAAGAAGCAAAGGCTGCTGGCTCGGGCTGAACAAAAGGCTGCAGGCAAAGGAGATGTCCCCACTAAGAGACCACCTGTTCTCAGAGCAGGTGTCAACACTGTTATTACCCTGGTAGAAAACAAGAAAGCACAGTTGGTGGTGATTGCACATGACGTGGACCCCATTGAGCTAGTGGTCTTCCTACCTGCCTTGTGCTGAAAAATGGGGGTTCCTTACTGTATTATCAAAGGTAAAGCGAGACTTGGTCGCTTAGTTCACAGAAAGACCTGCACAAGCATTGCCTTCACACAGGTTAACCCTGAAGATAAGGGAGCCCTGGCTAAGCTGGTGGAAGCCATCAAAACCAATTATAATGACAGATATGATGAGATCTGTCGTCACTGGGGTGGCAATGTTCTGGGTCCAAAATCAGTGGCTCATATTGCCAAGCTGGAAAAGGCAAAAGCTAAGGAACTTGCAACCAAATTGGGTTAAATGTATATTTGATTTTTCCCTACATAAAAATAAAAATTTAAACAAAAAAAAAATTAAATGGAAACCTTTGACCCCATCCCTCCCCAGGCTCCACCCTCAGCTACTGGCCCGTTAGCCCCAAGTAAGGAATGTCCCAAATAAAAACCAACCTGTACTTTGCACATCATTGCACATTGAGACATATTAGTCTCAAAAATAATTAACTATTTAAATAATTTAGTAGTGTATGATCTTGCTGTAGTGAAGATTATTATTCAATTTAAACTCTTTATTAATTTAGGAGAGGGGAAAAGAGTGAGGAGCATCACAAGGCATTACTGGACAGCATAACAAGAAGCCGCTGGCACAACCACTCCCCATGGCTTTCTTCTGGCTCACTTTGGTCTTTCAACTCCCCCATGTGACAAAGTTCTCTTTTTTTAAACTTCCTGGAGTGGAAGGAAGGGGGATGGTGCCTTTCCCCCAGAACACTTGACAGCCAAAGCATTTCTGTGGGCCTAGATCAGCCTGAGTCTGGGTCTTAGATTCCTAGTTGTTTTTTTCTTGTTTTTCCTCTTAATTATTTCCCTAAATATAGAAGAATGGACAGCTATCCCAAGATAAAGGTGTCCAACTTGAGAGGCAGTCTTAGAAGCTTTAAGAGATTTAGATATCTTAGGTCCCTTGGTCAAAACTACCTGGTGGCAGAGGTTATCTCTGAATCAAGGCAGGTGACCACAACAAGGGAGAATAATTAAATCCCTAACCTACTTTGTCTAATTACAAAGACTTAAAGAGAATTGTTTTGGCAGTTCAGAAATGAGGAAAAATATAAAATGCTTATGCGACAATTACTCAAATTACATCATATCTTGATTTTTTAGGCATCAGCCTCTCAGGAGAGTATAACAATAGCTTTGTTAAAACTGTTGCTTCAATATCTTTGCCAAGAAAATGCCCAAAATAGGGTCACAGAGAACTGTACGTGACTGAACAACATTTCAAGTGGGTATAGATAAGGGGTTATCACTCTGTATTCTCTATCACTTGCAGCTTGGAAATATACAAAAGATTTTCATAGTCTTCCCAATTAGCGAGGTGTCTAGCAGTGCAACAAAAACACAGCTTAGAAATTTCCCAATTGTTCCTTGTTAATGAAGACATTAGTCAATGGTTGGTCTTTGCTCAAGACAGATACTTGTTCATAGTGACAGATCAAATATAAATAGATAGATTCCTTGGGGCAAATTTCTCTTCCATAATCACCTCACTTAACATTTCATTTATATATGATTACAAATGCTATAATAAAATGTCAAGTATAATTTGGAAATAAAAAATATAAAATATGCACCTGGTGACATTATAGTCTTGATGTGAACTTGCCAGACATAAGTGATTCATGATAAGATAATTTTCAGTATCAAACTTTTATAAACCTGGAGACTGTTTGCAAGAAGGAAACGAGAAACATAAAAGTATTAAGTTATCCCTATTTATTTGTTTGAGTAATTAATTTGTCTAATAGATTTATAACAAAAATTACAAAAGCAGAATTTATTTTTCTTAATTTGATTCACATCAATGGTGAGAGTCAAATTCAGGGCTTGTTAACCAAACCACCTCCAAAGTATCTCTTCTATTTCCCTGTCATCAGGCTAACCATGGGAAAAACTGTCAAAAAAGGTAAAAACCAAAATTCTCCCACAGAAATCTCCAATATTGTTTCCTTTTAGAAATCATTGCACTTTGAACAGGATAGCAACATAATAAAACTTTTTTTTCATAAAAGCCACAAAGACTCAAAAGTATTTTTAAGTAGTTGTTGCAGTTGTATCCAACTCTTCATGACCACATTTGGGGTTTTCTTAGCAAAAATACTGGAGTGGTGGGGTGTCTAGGTGGAACAGTGAAAAAAAATACTGGAGTGGTTTGCCATTTCCTTCTCCAGCTCATTTTACAAATTAGGAAACTGAGGCAAACAGAGTTAAGTGACTTGCCTAGGGTCACACAGTAAGTATCTGAGGCTAGATTTGAACTCTTGAAGATGAGTCTTCCTGACTTTAGATGCAGCACTCTTTTATTTTTTTTTTTTTTGCAGGGGAAAAAGCATGGCAATTGGGGTTAAGTGATTTGCCCAAGGTCACACAGCTAGTTTTTGTGTTAAGCATCTGGGTTGGTGCTCTATCCACTACGCCACCTAGCTGCCCCCCAGCATTTGTATTCACTACCTTAAGTACTTATGGCAATATTCAATTCTGTCCCTACCAAGAGTTAAAAACAAAGACTTTCTACCAAGAAGAATACTTTCCAAATGGTCTAGTCACATCACATACATAGTTAAGCATTTTTGTGTTATTGTTTGGTTTTAAAAATGTCTTTTTCACTAATGGCCTCTGGATCCCCTTCCTGTAAGCCTCTTCCTTCTTTGGGTGCCTTTCTTTTACTCTTCCCCGACTTTTGCCACTCTTCTCCACCTTGAACCAGGTAGTTGGTGTTCTCCTTCTATTCCCTAGCTTCCCAGATCTTCCCACCAAAGCAAGCTGGCTAGACCTGCTTGCTTTGAGTCAAAGCCCTATCTATCCTGTTAGCTGCAAACTGCTTTTTATTGAAGTAGTAAACCTTAGCCAACATGACACAACTTGGTTCAGCTCATCCAATTCAATTCCATCGAGTTCATATGTATTAAGTGCCTACTGTAGGAAGCCAGGTGGCACAGTGGCTAGAATGCCAGCGCTGGAGTTAGGAAGACTCATCTTCCTGGGTTCAAGTCTGGCTCTATCTAGCTCTATCTCCATTACCTGTTCCATTCCCTTAGGGTCCTACTCATAGATTTCAAAGGTGTATCTAGTGATTTGCAAAAATATATCTATGATAATCCACTCGTGGATAATAATGAATTCATGCCACTTTTCTGAAATTATATGAAGCAGTCCCGGGAATCGGGGGAGGAAAATAAAATGGTAATGGTAGACCAGTCTGCTTTGCCGACTGTCAGTCATCACCTGCCCATTACTACTGTGGCTGCAGCCACACTACAGAGCAGAGTAGTGGGTGCCTTACCACCTCATGACTGCTATCTATTTGAGTCAAAGCTGCTTGCAGGCTGAGCCCAAGCTAGAGGAGTCCTAAGCAGTATCTCTGCTACCAATCTCTCCCTGCTTCTAATCAGTCCTCTACATGGATACCAGAATAATCTTCCTCAAGCACAGACTTGATCAAGTCATTCTCTTGCTCAAAATTCATTGGTGACATTCCATTGCACCTAGGGAAAAATATAGACTCTTTAAGTTACCTTGGGATCCCAGAGCCAGGGCCAGAAGGGCCCATCTAGTCCCATTGCCTCATTTTACAAGTAAGGAAACTGAGACCAAGAGAAGTTATTTGACTTGCTCATAGGCAAACAGTACTAAATAATAAAATTAAGGAGCCATAATTCATTCCACAGATAATGATCAAATTGTGATCATTGCCTGAGAATTTCTCTGTGCCTTATTTAAATGTTTCATGAGTTTCTAGCCATTATTCTGGTAATGAGCCTCTCTGACTTTTTTCCCTAAGGCTGTCTCAGGCAGCAGATATATAGAACTGTACATTTCTGGGGTATCACTGAAGTCTTTTCAGCTAGCAAACATCTACCAAAACCAAGACTCCAATTATAGAGCTTCTGAGAATTCCAATCACCTCCAAGCCACAATGAAGAAACAGAAGAGGACTTTGGATGAATGTTGTATAGCCACTTTATTGTTGTTGTTTAGTCATTTCAATTTCATGTCTGACTATTTGTGACCCTATTGAGGGTTTACTCTGCAGAGATGCTGGAGTGGTTTGCTATTTATTTCTCCAGCTCACTTTACAGATGAGGAACTGAGGCAAACAGGGTTAAGTAACTTACCCAGGGTCATATAGCTAGTAAGTGTCTGAGGCCAGACGTGAACTCAGGAAGAAGAGTCTTCCTAACACCAGCCCTGGCATTCTATCCACTGTGTCACCTGGCTTCCTATAGTAGGCTCTTAATACATCTGAACTCAATTAAATTGAATTGGATGAGCAGAACCAAACTGTGCCTTGTTGGCTAAGGTTTACTACTTCAGCAAAAAGCAGTAGCAGCCCTGCCAATGCCTCCCATCAGTCTGCAGTCTAGTCCAGAATTTTAATACATTCTTAGAGTTTAAGGTAAGAAGTAAGGTTTGTTTTGTTTTGTTTCATTTTTTTAAGGAAAAAAATATCTCCTCATCTTGGGTCTATTTGTAGCCTCATACATTCAGAAAACTAAAATTCAAATGGGAGACAGAGGATAGTTAAGAAATGCCCTTAACCCTCTGTATTCCTGCTCCTTGCCCCTACCTTCCCTGTGCTCTCTGTGCTCCAGTGAAACTCCTACTTTTCCTCAGAGTTATATAGTGGAAATAGCATTGGGTTTGGAATCAGAAGACCAGATAATAGACAGATAGCTCTGCTGCCTACTCTTGAGTAACCCCACTCAACCTCTCTCTAAGTTTTCTCTTCTGAAAATATGAATGAAGAAATAACTGAATGAATAAAAAACCATTTATTAAACATCATGCCAAGTGTTGAGGATATGAATATACAAAGAGAGATGCCATGTAGTCAAAAGGGGGATGACTACATGTATAGGGGACTGTGTTTCAGCAAGAAAGTCTCTAAGGTCTCTTCTGATTCTCAATTCATGTCTGTTGCCTCAGCTGACTGCTGCTCTTATTCTCTCCCTTGGCTGCTTCCCTAAATCCCCATTCCTTCCTCTGATGCCGCTTCTCCACCCTTTGTTCCAGCCTCTACCCTATTTTGTTTTTTCCTTATGTATAAAAAAAAGTGTGCATATCAATTGACTCAGCTTAAGAGTCAAGTTTATGTACTAGGTGAAGATACAAATACAAAATCCAATTTTTGCTTTCAAAGGGCTTACATTCTATTGGTAGTAGTAAAACAAACATATAGACAAGCAAATATGGAGTGTAGAAAAAGTAAATACAAAGCAAAATTCGTAAGTCATATTGATTCACAAGCACATTTGTTTTATTTTCTACTTAGAAGCTGAATGGCATAATGCAAAGTGTCTCAAAAGACCCTTTAAGCTATACTTTAAAACTGCATTGAGACTACTGGGATGGGTTGTAGCTTAAGTACAAGTCTTGAAATCAGGAAGATCTGGGTTCAAATCTCCTTTTTTGACACTTTAAATACCCTGGAATAGAACCCTGGTCTATTAAGTCACAGACCCACAAGTCAATTGGTAGAGGGAATTCCTCAGGCTAATAAATCAAAAAGCCTTCCTATATCTCTTCCTAACATTTTTATCTCTTTGTAAGCAATTGTTCTATGCTCTGCTTTTTACATTTTCACTTTATATTATGCCTGGGGGCCATCTCCAATCATCCTGATCCATATCAGGCCACTGGATCCAAATGGCTGAATAGGAGAAGGTGAGGCTGGTAGCTTTGCACAGCCCTGCCTCAATTAATTCCAATTCACTTGCATGTCATGGCACCAACTCCCTGACCTCATGGTCCTCTTTGAGAACAAAGGGCAAACAACAACAACATTCTACAATCCATACAACATATAGCCCCCACATCATTAAGTGTGTCATAAGCAGTTGTAAATAGGTAAAGGTTGTTCCCAAAAGTATTGATATTTAGACAGTACTAATAGGATTGATATACCTACAGCTAATTAGAAATATTTGAAGGGGCGGCTAGGTGGCGCAGTGAATAGAGTGCTGGCCCTGGAGTCAGAAGGACCTGAGTTCAGAACCGGCCTCAGACACTTAATCCACACAAACAAAAACCTAGCCGTGTAACCTTGGTCAAGTTACTTAACCCCAATTGCCCTAAAGGGGCCGCTAGGTGGCGCAGTGAGTAAGAGCGCCAGCCTCAGAGTTGGGATGACCTGAGATAAATCCGGCCTCAGAAAATGAGCACCCACACATAAATAATGACTAGCCATGTAACCTTGAGCAAGTTACTTAACCCCAACTGCTTTAAAAAAAAAAGAAATATTTGAAACGAATCTAGTTAATAAGAATATTTCATTAAAATAGGAAGCGAGGAGGCAAGCCAAGATGGTGGAGTAGAAACAGCACTTCCAAGGTACTCTCCCCCAAGACCACTCCCAGACCATGTAAAAGGGGACTGTGAACAACTTCTGGAGCCCCAGCACACACAGAATGACACAGAGAAGCTAACCTCCTGCTGAGGACAGCCCAGCAGCCCTGCAGGAAGGGCCAGTGCAGCGCTCTGGGAGGCAACGACAGTGCACAGGGAGCCAAGCCCAGGTCCGCATGAGCCAAGGTTTTAGCCCCAGGGTGGCCAGGCCAGCAGCCTGCTGGAAGGACCCCAGAATACCAGCAGCTGTGGTGATTCCAGAATTATCAACACAGATATGCCTAGGACAAAGTGAGAGGTTAGTGCCCTAAGGACTTTGGGACCAGTATTTGAGGAACGCATCAGCTTCCTCCCCTGGGGGCTAGAAGCCACTGAGGAGACACAGCACACTCGCCATTTTGCAGCTTCAGTGGCAGCTTCTGCTCCTGGCCTGCGAACTGTAGGGAGATCCAGCAATCAGTCTTGGGGGTTAATCACTCTTGCTTTAACCTGCTTGGATCTAGATTGTGATCTGCGGGGGAGGTATGGGGTGGGTATCCAACTTGCCAGAACTGGAAGTTGTGAAGACCCCAACGTTCGGGACAGAAGATCCCCTGTCTGGTGGCAGAGTCCTACTGTGGCAACAAGCCCAAAAGTCAAGTAATTAAGTGACAACATGCCTAGGCAAAGGAAACAATATAAACAGGAAAATGCAACATTAGACTCCTATTTTGGGGGCAAAGAGGATCGAAGCAGGGAACAGGAGGAGGACTGCAAGGTCAGAAATCCTGCTCCAAAAGTCCCAAAGGAAAATATGACCCGGTTACAGGCCATAGAGGACCTTAAGAAGGGTTTTAAAAATCAAATAAGAGAAGTGGAGGAAAAATTGGGAAGTGAAATGAGAAGGATGCAGGAAAAGTATGAAATGAGGGTCAACAGCCTGACTGAGGAAAATAACACCTTAAAAAATAGATTAACTCAAATGGCAAAGGAGGCCCAAAAAGACAATGAGGAGAAGAA
Organism: Gymnobelideus leadbeateri; assembly: GCA_011680675.1. Classification (NCBI taxonomy): domain Eukaryota; kingdom Metazoa; phylum Chordata; class Mammalia; order Diprotodontia; family Petauridae; genus Gymnobelideus; species Gymnobelideus leadbeateri. The sequence goes on from WOXC01009090.1 coordinate 17,631, forward strand.
TGCCTTAAAAAGCCAAATTTGCCAGATGGAAAAAGAAGCTCAAAAGCTCACTGAGGAGATTCATTCCTTCAGGGTTAGACTGGAGCAAATGGAAGCCACTGACTTTATGAGAAATCAAGATGCTGTTAAGCAGATCCAAACAAATGAAAGAATAGAAGGCGATGTGAAATATCTCATGGGAAAAACCACTGACCTGTAAAATAGATCCAGGAGAGATAATTTAAAAATTATTGGACTACCTGAAAGCCATCATCAAAGAAAGAACCTAGAAATCACCCTTCAAGAAATTCTCAAGGAAAATTGCCCTGATGTTTTAGATCTAGAGGGCAAAATAGAGGTTGAAAGAATCCACTGATCACCTCCTGAAAAAGATCCCCAAAAGAAAACTCCCAGGAATATTATAGCCAGGTTCCAGAATCCCCAGATCAAGGAGAAAATACTACAAGCGGCCAGGAAGAAACAATTTCAATATTGTGGAAACACAATCAGAATAGCCCAGGACCTGGCAGCTTCTGCACTGAGGGATTGAAGGGCATGGAATATGATATTCCAGAGGGCAAAAGAGCTGGGAATGAACCCAAGGGTCACCTACCCAGCAAAACTGAGTATTTTGTTTCAGGGGAAAATATAGTCATTCAGTGGAATAAAGGACTTTCAAGCATTCTTGAGGAAAAAACCAGAGTTGAATAGAAAATTGGACATCCAGACACAAGAAGCAAGAGATGCCTGAGAAGGTAATCAGGGAAAAGAAATCAAAAAGAACTTATCAAAGTTGAACTACTTACATTCCTATATGGAAAAACAATAACTGTGACTGATGAAATCTTTCTCAGTATGAAAATAATGGAAGAAGTGTATATGGGCATATGAATACATATGTGAATGTGTGTATATATGTTTACAGTTATACATGGATAGAGGGCACAGGTTGAATTTGGTGGAAAGAGATGATACTTAATGGGTGAAGTTAAGAAGTGAGAGAGGAAAGTGGCAAGAAGAGATGGGGAGAGACAGGGTAGGGTAAACTATCTCATGTAGAAGAAGCAAGGGGAAGTGGTTGCAGGGGAGGGGAAGAACAGGAAGGCAAAAAGGCAAAACCATATTCTCATTGAACTTGGCTCAGGGAGAGAATGACATACATACTAAATGGGATATCTCACCCTGCTGGAGAGTAGGGGTAAGGGGGATGATGGAGGGGAGGTTGGAAGTACCCACTTTTGAAGAGGGACAGGATCAAAGTAGGGAATGGACCAGGTGGGGGCTGGGATGTGGGAGGGAATCATAACAGCCTTTTACAATATATCTACTATGATAGTGTTCTGCATAGTTATACATGTACAACACATACTGAATTACTTATCTTCCCAGAGGGAATGGGTGACAAGGGAGGAAGGGAATGGATCTGAATTTTGAAGTTTTAAAATTAAATGTTTCAAATATATATAAATACTGTTATTAATACTATTTTGCATGTAATTGGGAGATAAGATGTTCAGGTATTGGGGCACAGAGATTCACCTCGCCCTAATGGTAAAGTCGAAAGGGGAATGGGAGAAGATATGGGAGAGAGCAGATTGGAGGAAGCGATATCTCGTGGGACTGCTATTCTGGGGTGGTGGGTAGGGGAAAAATGGGGAAAAAACTGTAACTCAAAATCTGGCGGAAATGAATGATGTAAACCAGAAGTTAATAAAGCATTTGTTAAAATAAATAAATAAAACATTTAAAAATAAATAAAATAGGAAGCTACCAGATGGCATTCTCTCTTCCCCTGGTAGCCACACCCTATGTGACTTGGCCCTAGCTCTCCCCACCATTCTCTGCCCCTTCTCCCCGCAAACCCTTTAGAAGCTTCTCCAACAACTGTATTAGCCCATGGAAGTCAATGGGTAAGGGTCTCTGGATCTCTTAAACCAAAAGTGTCAAACACCAAAACTCACAAGTCAGGCAGCTCTCTACAATGCTGTTTGAACCAGATTAAAATGTAATTGGGAAATATTTAACAAAATAAATAAAAATTAAACAGATAATGTTTACATTCCAAAATTAAGTCAATATGCAGCAGCAGCGACTTTTATGTACATATTAGTGGCCCAATTTCTATTAGAAACTTTAGAATAATTAGAAATTGTTTGAGTTTGACACTGGTGTCTTAACTGATGAGGGCATGTTTTATGGATCTTACCACAGGCATATTTTGTAAAGCCTGCCTTGGGCATTAAAATTGTTAATTATAGCTCTGTCAATCTCTTATTTTCCAGAACAGACCCAGCTTTAAATATTCTATCCTATTCACTAATTAGATAATGTTTTCTATTTTGTTTTGTTTTGTCAGACCTTACGGCCAATTTTTGCCCACACTTGATCCCTTGATCCCTATGTAACTTTTCACTTTGATGGGGTACAAGCTCTGGGAAACCCCTTGAACTCTGATTGAATCTTCCCACTAGAAGAGGTATTTGCCTGAGGCCATAAGTCTTTCATTATAGTATAGCTAGGCCCAAATCTCTTACTCTTAACCTAGTCTAGCCCTCCATTATCCAGCTACTTCCCACCCTTGATCCTATCAAAATATCTGTACCCAAATCTGTTACCCTTAAACTAGCCTACCCCTCCATTGTCCCTCATATCCAGGTAGCCTCTAGCTACTTTCCACCCTTAATCTCATTACTGGAGTTTAACCTCATTTGACTCCTCCTAAAGACCAGGATTCATTTGATGACTCCTCTAAACCACTCCTAGATCCCTCTTCCCAATCTTTCTGTATTTAAGCTCCATCTGGCCTCCATGAAGGGGCCAAGAATTCAATCTTTCTGGTCTGCTTGTCCACTATAAGCATCACAGATACCAAGGCTCCTTAAGAGTCTACCCAATATGGCTAATATTTAATAAACTTTGCTTTAATTTGGCTAAGAGAAGACTTGAGTCGAATTCATTGGGCAGGACCCAGCATGTGTTGGTATTTTGGGGTCTCAAGCACCCCTAAATCCTAAACCTCAACAACCTAACCTCCCTGGGCCTTTGTTCACCAGACCTGGTCTATCCCTTCCAGTTCTAAGTCTATGATACTACAGCTCAGAAATCTTTGGAGAATAAGATCGGTTAATTTGGTTCTACATTGACAATATTTTTGCTATCCTTTTTTACCATACTCATAAAAAGAGTCTTTTTTTTTTGGGGGGGGGGAAGATAAAACATGTTTCTTAGTACCTTTCTTTACATGTTACATTCAATGAATTTGAACTAAAAGGTTACGTTTGACAGTGGAAAGGTGAACTTATTTCCTTGTATGCAGGCCAAAGGGGTATAGTGTTCCATAGAGCAATTTTAAAAATCATGCTTATATTATTTGGGGCCAGTAATATTAAATCCTTAAAAAAATTTTACTGAGAGGCTTCCACCAAAGTTTTGTGTAAAATGAAGGGTTCCAACATTATAAAAATTCAAGAAACCACTGATTTAATGTTTTATTCTTCCCAGTTATGATATTTGTATTTTAGTAGCTGATTCCTGGAAACAGTCAGAGAAATATTTAATGAGGTCTTAATTTTTACTCTGTACTGTGCAAGGTACATTACAGGGATACAGAAAAAAAGTATAAGAAACAGCTCCTTCCTTCAGGTAACTTATTGTAATCTAAGTGATGGGAGAAAAGATAATATACATGAAGTAATTACTTTCGTTGTTTAATCATATCTAACTTTCTGTGACACCATTTGAGGTTTTCTTGGCAAAGATATTGGAGTGGTTTGCCATTTGCTTCCCTAACTCCTTTTACAGATGAGGAAACTAAGACAAATAGGGGATTGCCTCTGGCTGTTTCCCACCCTTGATCCCATCAAAGTCCCATTCTCTTGGTTCACGGAGTCTCACCCCAGTCCCATCAAGATCCTCCATAGACTCTTCCTCAAGACCCTCCATAGACTGCTCCTCCCAGACTACTATACCCCCTAGATCCCTCCCACCATCTTTCTATATATAAAATCCATCTTGTATCCATGAAGGAGCTCAGATTCAATCTAGTTGAGATTTAATCTGACCTGCTTGTCAATACAAGTGTCACAAATGTTTAGGCTCCTGAAGAATCTACCCAATATGGGGGTGGCTAGGTGTGTAGTGAATAGAGCACTGGCCCTGGAGTCAGAAGGACCTGAGTTCAAATCTGGCCTCAGACACTTAACACAGAAACTAACCATGTGACCTTGGGCGAGTCACCTAACTCCAACGGCCCTCCAAAAATAAGCAAAAAAAAAAAAATAAAGTCTACCCAATATGGCCAGTCTTTAATAAACTTTGCTTTTCTTTGGCTAAGAGAAGGCTTGAGTCAAGTTCATTTGGGTAGGACCCAGCATGTCAGTATTTTGGGGTCCCAAGCACCCTAAACCCCAAACCTCAACATATCCACTGTACCACCAAACTGCCCTATTATATATGTGTGTGTGTGTGTGTGTGTGTGTGTGTGTGTGTGTGTGTGTGTGTAAAGTAATAGCTAATTTTTTTAAAAGGGTCAGATTTTATGGTAAAGGCTATTAAGTGCTAAAGCAGAAAGCTGAATTAGTCAAAGGAGATCTCATGGGGAAGGTGGATCTCAGGGCTGGTAAGAGAACTACTATTTGCAACTACAGAGAAAAGAAGGCATTCCAAATGATAAAAACAACAGAAAGGCTCAAAAGCAGAAATAAGTGTAATATTTTTTATAGGAATGTGAGGAAACAGTCCTGGCTAGAGTAAAGGGAGCATATTAGTAAACATTGAGGGAAAAAAATCATCATTAATGGTAGGTTGGGCAATGTGGCAGGGCAACAATGAAGACCCTTTGGACAAAATGGCCTTTTCACCAGGAAACTGGATAGAAAAATCTTTACTCAGCCTTTAAGGAAGGCCTATCTTCAATCTCCCATACACTGAAGGGGATTAGCTCATGATGGCTAGAGAAAGGTAGAGTAGAAAACTTCTATTCCTCCATCGTCTTGCAATACCAGGGTCAGTATTTGTCCACAATCTTGTTAGAAACAAAGTGTGCATGAAAGATATATTAGTTCCATTGTTATTGTTCTTTAGTCATATCCAATTCTTTATGACCCTATCTGGGTTTTTCTTAGAAATGATGCTAGAATGATTTGCCATTTCTTTCTCGAGCTCATTTTACAGATGAGGAAACTGAGGCAAACAGATTAAATGACTTGACCAAGGGCAAATAGCTAGTAAGTGTCTGAGGCCAGATTTGAACTCAAGAAGATGAGTCTTCCTCACTTCAGGCCTGGCATTCCATCTACTGCCCTTGTTTGATAATCAGTTCAGTTCTTATACTGATCTTTATCTATAATTTGAACCAAGAGAGAAATTGTAACAGACCAGGCTGCAACAGCCAATCCACCTATGTAAGGGTGGTTCTCGGTCTCTCAGCTAGGTCTACACAAGACTGGATTTCTGTAGAGTTAACCCCTTTGTTGTTCACTTGAAGATTACCTACTAATTTCCTTTGCCACTTGGTTAATTTCTAGGTCATATCTTTACCACTTGCCATGTGCTCAGTGGATTCAATGGATTCAAACCAACATTTGCTTAAGCAGAAAACAATTATGAAAGTAGATATTCCATACCCAAAAGAAAAGAAAATTGCACACTACTTTCCAAAGCCAAATAAAAACGATTCTTAGGATTATCTACTCAAATTATCTATGCCATTTTTACCCTTCATCTATGTAGATAATAGGTTGATTCTGATGAGAGAAGGGTAATAGGTTCTACCAGCACTTTGATCACTATCAATGACCAGAAACCTTGCAATTCAGTCTGGAAAGAATTCACCAGGCTCAAGCAAACTTTGAAGCCAAAATTGTAAAAGTTTACTGTTATGCTGTACAGCACAGCAGGCAAGGGTTCTTATGGAACCTGCAAACTTACAGAAATCACAAGTATAGTTTTAAGGAGTCAAGACAGTAAATCAGATATCAATTATGCTAACTAGGTGAGTAAGAGTGGGATTAGGGAGGAGTTAAGGAGTGGTCAGTGCTTAAAGGAACATGTACTTTTAATATCAACTGCACAGGTGTATTGCCCATAATTCACTGGGAAATAGCCCAAGGGGGAGGGGGGGCCTACCTGGAGATGTGGTTTTAGGCCTGAAACGTCACTAAGTCAGCCAGCAGTCAGGGATGACTGAGAAGCGCCCAGTCTGCCACCCATCAGTGTCATGTCTGACAAGATGGATGTTGGGAACTAAGGCTAACAGAGACTCAATTTGGGTATAATTGGCTAAGGAGTTAACCTATAGATAGGGCATTGAAGGATTAATGGGTGAAGCTGGCCACTCTACTAGGGGAGATGACATTTGCCTAAGCTAAAATGTTTATAGATAATTTAGTGAAGGATTCATAGGTAGCTTGTTATTGTTCCAAGCAGAGATAAACAGTTCATGAGTTGTTTCTGGACAGTGCTGGCAGGGGGAAGGGGCAGAGTTAATGCTCTGAGGCTGAGGAAGGGAAAATGTGATTTTACAGACTGGTTTTACAAATTGATTTTACAGACATAGATCCCAAGCACCCCATTTACAAAGTGATGTTACAAACTGATATTATAGACTGATATTACAGACATAGACTGATGTTACAAATATATATATCCCAAGCACCCCATCAATTCTATTGTAAACATTTTACCTTAGACTCAGCAGAATTCCAAGATGTTTGCATTTCAGATGAGTTTTGCTATATATTTACAAAATATTTCCATTTTTTGCAGAGTATCTATAGCCAAGTTATTACTCTAGTATAAATTCACCATTTTTCTCCATACATTTGGGTAGAAAAATCTAACTCAGTTTAATGGCATACTTTGCTTTAAGTAGTAACTTTGGGTCCAATATTTCGATCAGCAAAGGAAATCACTTGTACATGTATAGCTTTCAGATTTTCTTTTTCTTTTTAAAGACTGGGTCACCCTATTCCATACCATCTGGAAGAGCATGGACTACTCATAATCTCACTACTGAATGATATGGCAGAGATAACCTGCTCCTTTTCTGGACTGGGCTAGTTTGCCTTGCTTCAATCTCCCATTCATAGGGACTCACCATATATATGTTAAACTCAATGCAGACACCTGATTTGTTCAACCTACTGCAGCTCAAAACTCCTGATTTCAAGAAATCCACCAGCCTCTACCTCCCTGGTGGCTAGGATTACAGGTGTACGACACCATCCCTAGCCAAATGAGCAAAAGGAATTCTTCAGACTGTCCCTAACATGATGGACAGGATGTGGTTCTTTAGAGAACAATAATTAGAAAGTCTTTGATGACAATGAGTCAACTTCCCATCGTCTATAACAGTGAGTGATAAAGTTGCTAAAAGTAATAAAAGAAATTTCTACCTTGACCAATTTAAAAAACAAGCATTTTCAGCCTACATAGGAATTCTCTCAAAACAATGGAACTCAGAGTGGTATTTCATCTTCCTACAATTTAAAGTACACATCTGCTGCAAATTTTAAGATTTAAAAAAAAATTACTGAACACAATCCAAATTTGACATTGGCCATGAAAGCAAAAAGCTGTAGTTAACGCTTTCCTCTACATGTGAAAAATAAAGGTAAGTTTTGCTTTTTCCCTGTTAAGATATAGCGTGTTTTGGGGCGGCTAGGTGGCGCAGTGAGTAGAGAGTTGGCCCTGGAGTCAGTAGGACCTGAGTTCAGATCCGACCTCAGACACAATGGACACACACACACACACAAAAACAAAAAACCTTGGGCAAGTTACTTAACCCCAATTGCCCTCCAAAAAGCAAAAAAAAAAAAAAAAAGATATAGCGTGTTTCATCCCAATCTGCAGGGAATTTTACATATAAAAAAACAACTTTATCCCTTAAATACTTATTTTCTGTCTGTTCTAAAATGCTCTGGAAAATACCCATCATTTCTCCAATACAATTATCATCCAACTCTTTTCATACACAGCAATTTTATTTTATTCAGACAAGACTCAAAAAATGAGAACTTTATTTTAGTCATTTTAGATGAAAAACCTGATTACAAGGCATTCAGGAAAAGTTCATTATGGCAAAATTCTATATTTCTTCATTCTTGCCAGTATATTCCAGGATCTTATATATACTACTAAAATTGATTTCCTTCCATGTATCCTTTATTTCCTGTGTATCTCCTTAGAAACCAAGATTAAAGGTATGTTCATTAAAACATAGAGATGGGGTGGGCAGGTGGCACAGTGAATAGAGCACCAGCCCTGGAGTCAGGAGGACCTGAGTTCAAACCTGGCCTCAGACACTTAACACTTACTATCTGTGTGACCTTGGGAAAGTCACTTAACCCCAATTGCCCTGCCTTCCCCCCTCCAAAAAAAAAAAGAAAAAGAAAAAAAAACATATAAATGATTGTTTCAGTCATTATTTTAAATAGACTCCATACACACCCTTATCTTTGTAATTATCCCTTCCATATTACTCAGGGAGAGGGATGGAAAGTAAGGGATGTTAGGAGTGTGGTGCCCCCACTATCTGGAAAATCTACATAAAATTTTTTATCCCTCCCTTCATACCAGGGAAGGTCTGAAATTTTTCTTTTTCCTTTATGGGGTGCTTATAGTACCTTATTGTAAAAATAGTGTTAAGTATTTGGTCATAGGCTCTGCATCATGGCTTCTGCAAAGCTTCCTAAAATTTCTTACTTAATTTATTACCACAATAAATTACCCACAATATATAGAAACCACAATGGTGAAAGTTGCAATGTAGAAGTGATAACTGTAGGGGCAGCTAGGTGGCACAGTGAGTAGAGCGTCGGCCCTGGAGTCAGAAGGACCTGAGTTCAGATCTGGCCTCAGACACTTAACGCACACACAAACAAAAACCTAGCTGTGTGACCTTGGGCAAGTTACTTAACCCCAATTGCCCTCCAAAAAAAGAAAAAAGGGGGGGGGGGCAGAGCCAAGATGGCAGAGTAGAAACAGCACTTCCAAGCCACTCTGCCCCCAGATTACCTCCAAACCATGTAAAAGGGGACTCTGAACAACTTCTGGAGCCCCAGCACCCACAGAACGACACAGAGTAGCTAACCTCCTGCTGAAGACAGCCCAGCAGCCCTGCAGGAAGGACCAGTGCAGCGCTCTGGGAGCTGGCAGCACAGTGCGTGGGGAGCCGAGCATAGGTCTGCCTGAATCTCGGTTTTAGCCCCAGGGCAGCTGGACCAGCAGCCTGCTGGAGGGACCCCAGAACACCAGCAGCTGTGGCGACTCCAGAATTATCAACATAGACATGCCTAGGACAAAGTGAGAGGTTAGTGTCCTATGGACTTCGGGACCAGTATTTGGGGAACGCATCGGCTTCCTCCCCTGGGGGCTAGAAACCACTGAGGAGACACGCCATTTTGTAGTTTTCAGAGGCAGCTCCAGCTCCTGGCCTGCGAACTGTGGGGAGATCCAGCAATCAGTCTTGGGGGTAATTGCCCTTGCTTTAACCTCCCTGGATCTGGATTGTGATCGGGGGTGGAGGTTGTGGGTGGGTTTCCAGCTTGCCAGAAATGGAACTTGCCCCCCCACACACATTCGGGATGAAAGTTCCAGTCTGGCGCCAGAGCCATACTGTGGCAATAAGCCCAAAAGTCAAGTAATTAAGTGGCAACATGCCAAGGCAAAGGAAACAAATTAACAGAAAAATGCAACCTTAGACTCTTACTTTGGGGGCAAAGAGGATTGAAGCATAGAGCGAGAGGAGGGCTGTGAGGTCAGAAGTCCTGCTCCAAAAGCCCCAGGGGAAAACATGAGCGGGGTGCAGGCCATAGAGGACCTTAAGAAGGACTTTAAAAATCAAATAAGAGAAGTGGAGGAAAAATTAGAAAGAGAAATGAGAAGGATGCAGGAAAAGTATGAAATCAGGGTTAACAGCCTGACTGAGGAAAACAACACCTTAAAAAATAGACTCACTCAAATGGCAAAGGAGGACCAAAAGGGCAATGAGGAGAAGAATGCCTTAAAAAGTCGAATTTGCCAGATGGAAAAAGAATCTCAAAAGTTCACTGAGGAGATTCATTCCTTCAGAGTGAGACTGGAGCAAATGGAAGCTAATGACTTTATGAGAAATCAAGATGCTGTTAAGCAGATCCAAACAAATGAAAGATTAGAAGGCAATGTGAAATATCTCATGGAAAAACCACTGACCTGGAAAATAGATCCAGGAGAGACAATTTAAAAATTATTGGACTACCTGAAAGCCATCATCAAAGAAAGAACCTAGAAATCACCCTTCAAGAAATTCTCAAGGAAAATTGCCCTGATGTTTTAGATCTAGAGGGCAAAATAGAGGTTGAAAGAATCCACAGATCACCTCCTGAAAAAGATCCCAAAAGAAAACTCCCAGGAATATTATAGCCAGGTTCCAGAATCCCCAGATCAAGGAGAAAATACTACAAGCAGCCAGGAAGAAACAATTTCAATATTGTGGAAACACAATCAGATTAGCACAGGACCTGGCAGCTTCTACACTGGGGATCGAAAGGCATGGAATATGATATTCCAGAGGGCAAAAGAGCTGGGACTGAAGCCAAGGGTCACCTACCCAGCAAAACTGAGTATTTTGTTTCAGGGAAAAATATGGTCATTCAGTGGAATAGAGGACTTTCAAGCATTCTTGAGGAAAAAACCAGAGTTGAATAGAAAATTTGACATCCAGACACAGGAAGCAAGAGATGCCTGAGAAGGTAATCAGGGAAAAGAAATCAAAAAGAACTTATCAAAGTTGAACTATTTACATTCCTATATGGAAAAACAATAACTGTGACTGATGAAATCTTTCTCAGTATGAAAATAATGGAAGAAGGGTGTGTGGTCATATGAATACATATGTAAATGTGTGTATATATGTTTAGAGTTATACATGGATAGAGGGCATAGGTTGAATTTGTTGGGAAGGGAGGATACTTAAGGGGTGAAATTATGAGGTGAGAGAGGAAAGTGGCAAGAGGAGATGGGGAGAGACAGGGTAGGGTAAACTATCTCATGTAGAAGAAGCAAAGGGAAGTGGTTGCAAGGGAGGGGGAGAATAGGAAGGCAAAAAAGGCAAAACCACATTCTCATTGAATTTGGTTCAGGGAGAGAATGACATACATACTAAATGGGATATCTCAGCCTGCAGCAGAATAGGGGGAAGGGGGATGAGAGGAAGGATGATGGATGGGAGGGCATCCTTGGGGGGAGGGGAGGTTGGAAGTACCCACTATAGAAGAGGGACAGGATCAAGTAGGGAATGGACCAGGTGGGGGTGGGATGAGTGGGAGGGAATTATAAGCAGCCTTGTACAATATATCTAGATGGTAATGTTTTGCATAGCTAGACACGTACAACATATACTGAATTCCTTATCCTCCCAGAGGGAATGGGTGACAAGGGAGGAAGGAAATGGATCTGAAATTCGAGGTCTTAAGATTAAATGTTTCAAATATATATAAATACTATTATTAATACTCTTTTGCTTGTAATAGGGAGATAAGATATGCAGGCATTGGGACACAAAGATTCACCTTCCTCTAATGGAAAAGTCGAAGGGGGTATGGGAGAAGATATGGGAGAGAGCAGATTGGAGGAAGTGATATCTTGTGGGACTGCTATTCTGGGAGGGTGGGTAGGGGAAAAACGGGGGGGGGGGAATAATTGTAACTCAAAACCTGGCAGAAATGAATGATGTAAAACAGAAGTTAATAAAGCATTTGTTTAAAAGAAAAAAAAAGAAAAAGAAAAAAGAAGGGATAACTGTAGTTTGTATGTAAACCTGGGATATAAATGAGATCTTATAGGAAGTGTCTAGCATCACTAAAGACATAATAAGCATCCATGCATGTGTAGGCTTGTCTTAGGTGCTATACAAAACTATTTTATTAAGTAATAGACCTTGCCCTTTAGTATAATCTAGTATAATGTTATGAAAAATAGTGAGCCCTGTCTACACAATTAATATAAATATCTCTGATATTTCCAAAATATTCCTCCAAAGCAATCCTCAACATATTTTCGTTCTTTTGGGGGAAATGGTCTAGATTTACTGTATAATTTCTATCATAAATGATACCTATTTGATAAAGGAATTCTTTGTTATCCCAGTTTGAATACGAGGTGTTTAGAAAACTATGCAAAAACTGTGCAAATATAGCTTAAGTCCCTAGCCAGAGTCTTTTCCACCAACAGACCAAGAAGAGCCCATAAGTCAAATAGCAAAACACATAAGACAGAACTCCAAAGTAAATAATTAGGGAAAATCAAGTGGAAGAATTCTTCTCATCCCTCCAACACGAAGTAGATACAATCTCCCGCAGATTTTCATACCAGAGAAAGAGGAAATGCTCCTTGGACTATTCATACACCAAGGGAAACAAAAGGATGATTTCCAGCTGAACACATTTCATGTCTCAGTATCTCTGCAATTTATCGTGCTTTGCTGCTGCTCCATTCTACCTCCAAAGCTGTCATTCACTGCTGCCATCTGTTTTACTTGTCATTTGTTGCTTTAACTTCTTTTTTAGAGTGTTAGCACTTTTTTTGTGAGGCTACCCTGGGGTAGCCTATCTAGGGACTTATTCCCTGTTTAGTTAAATCTTGTACACTTGGCTGACGCAAATTGGCTAACAAGACTGGTTTTTCTTTTTTTTCACACATTCTTTGCACCATATCTCACAGTCTTCACCACTAGCTGGGGCAGGTAAGTGAATTCTTTCCCTGGCAGCAAGGATCCTAACTGTGCAAACTACCTTGAAGCTTTATTAAGCCTCAAAGAAACTCTTGGCAGTCCTCGATACAGGAGAAAAACTAATAGTCATTGTTCTATATTCCTGCCACTAGGTCAAAGATACCTGTCCCCTTTTGTCTTGGACTATTCTTTATTTATCGTTGTATATCTTATGTATCTACAACTTCATTTGACTTAAACGCTTTGAAAATCAGTGGTGGTTGCCTGCATATGGAAAATGGATATATTCTGGAGAAGATGGCCTAAGAATTAGACTTCAACACATAAGTACCAGAATATCCATAGGTATATTTTGCAATAGTAAGGAATCAAATACAAGTGCCCATGAACTGGAGAACGGCTGAACAAATTGTGGTATATGGATATAATGGCACATTTGTATGCAGAAAGACAAATAATTCAAATCAATATGGGAAGACTTATTTGAACCAATCCATAGTGAAGTTGCAGAACCAGGAGAACACAGTGACATATGCACAATGACTACAATTATGTGTAATCTGGGTTCCTCCTAACATGGAGGTACCCTGAGGAGCCTTTGGAGTGTGTGCAGATTGCCTAAAATTGAAGCCTCTGCATCCCCTGTCTTGTCAGTGTGGGGTTGGGCTTCTTCAATTGACTGCCTATATCTTTTTCTTTCTGCCTCTGTCACTCTTTCCTGCTTTATCCAGAGGGGGGGAAGATCCCAGTTCACCCACAGTTCAGGTGCCATGAACTGAACTGATGAGAGAAAACTTCCTTTCCTTGCTGTCTGCCTTTTATAGGGGCTCTGAAATGAGTCTATGGGTATTTGTTTCTTTTCTGTGTCATTTGCCCTCCATTTCAGGGGCTGGCAGCAATCACAGCAGAACTAGGAATTCAAGCCATGGTGACGTTGGAGGGAAGCCCTGGGAAGCAATGGTCCCTGAGACTTGAGGAGGGCTCTGGCCTTAGAAGTAGGATTGTTGTGCTATCTGGTCACCCAGTTAAGCTTTGAACCTAATCCTCTTCTCCCTAGAAACTGAGGCAGCATGGGGGGAGAGGATTATGTCTCCAATGTATTTGTGGGAATAAGATTTGTATATTTTTGAAGATATCTTTAGGTAACTGTATTCTTGTAAAAGCTAATCCAGACTTAGTAGTGGGCTGAATGGAGTTGGGGTATAGGGGAACTCTCCTAAAATTAGAAGAACATCATCAGTGGGGTCTGGAGCCATTTGCAGAGAGCCTAGACACACTTAACCACCTTAAAGGTATGATATAATCCTGGGATAGAGGTGAAATCTAACACACACCTGGACTTCCAGACATGGCAGTCAGTGTTACCCATGTAAATGAAAAGAACACTGGGGGAAAAAGGCAAAATTCGGGGGATTATAATGATCATGTTGGTACCAGAAAGAGAACAATGAAACATGCCACTGTTCTCCCAGAAGAGAAGTAAGGACTGAGGGGTATAAAAAGTAGCATGCACTGTGAGATACTATCATTATGTTGGTTGATTTTGCTTAAATATTTTTTTCCACAAGAAAGGGGTCAATGTGTTAAGAGGGAAATGTAGAAGAGGTAGTTCTATTCGGAAATAACTTATGTCCGAACAAAACAAGACATCACTAGACCTTATTTTTCGAAAGAATGAGACTTCCAACAAATAAAGTTTTTGCCTGTTTATCTAAAGCAAACTTGTATAAGGGAACTCCAGCTCTATTTCCATCTTGTTCTTCTTTTGCCTAACTATATTTGGCATCATGTAACTATGCCCCAAATTACTGACTCCTGATAAAACTTATAAAAACTAAGCAAATAAGAAAAGGAACCAGCCAGAAACCATCATATAAGGTATGCCAAAATATACAAATAAGTGCTGAATTTCAACTTTGATACTAACAAATGAGCATACTGTCAAACAGAAACATTAACAATGCTGCTTTGGGATGGGATTTGGAAATATAAAGATCTCAACATTTTTAAGTAGTGTGTCTGTTAAAGACCTTAGGCTGGTTAAACCACACTGGATAAACAGGGGGTATTTTTTGCTTGAGAGAGAGAAGGTATGATTAATGAGTACTTACTAGTACTGCTTGATCCATACAAACATGCAAATCCATCAAAAACAACAAACTGAAGATATAATTCTTAATACAGTTCCCAAAACACTGGCATACAATCATTTCCATAGATGGGATGGAACTAGATAACCTCTCTTAGGCCGATTAAGTGTATGTTAGCAGAAGGTCCCTGTAGCAGCAAACACCCTAGCATAACCAGGATGGCTGCTAGCACAGGTTCTTTGATCTGCTTTTCTAAAAGAAAGCAACTTTAAAGGGGTCAACAAATCTTGAATTAAACATCTCCCCTTCTCTCTCTCCATATATACATATACATAAACATGTACATATACATGTACATATACATATATACATACATATATGTGTGTATACATGCATATACGTGTGTGTGTGTGTATATATATAATATATATTATATATATATATATATGTAATTCACTTAGTTCAGGGGAAAAAGTTAGCACCTTGAACTTCAGAAAATACAAACAGAAATTACAAGCAGACAAAAAATACACACAGAGAATATAACACAATTCAACAGACTAACAGGTCTTCTAGCTGTTTGACCATTACATACATACATAGTTACCAGAGAGCGAAGCACCAAAATCTTGGTTTTCAAAGCTGGAGGTTCAACAGCTACTTAGAGTCTCATCTGGCCAAATCACACAACTCTTCCCATAAGTGTGCCCCAAAGGAAAACCTCACCTCAGAGTATATATCCTTCTTCAGGGTCAGAGGACATCACAACCTTCATGACCCACTGCCTAATTACAAAGTAACAAAACATGTGGGCCTTCCCAAAAAGCAAGCCTCCCCCCAATCAAGCCCCTCCTGTTGGGTTCCACTCGAGACCCATTATGGGGCAATGAAGATTTTCAAATTCCCTTACCATTACAATCCCACAGATCTCCCAGGTTCATACTCAGCAGAAGGGAGAAGAGAAGGTTGAAAAAGAACCTAGGGTAGGATGGGGAGGGAAGGGAGTAAGGAATGAGACTACAGAAACAGAGCAACAAAATTCCTTGCTATCCATTCTTAATGAGATCAGTTTTGAATTTTAAAAGTCCAGCCCTACTCACAACAGAAAGCCACCTCCTCAATCTGGCCATTGTCATTCATTAAACTACTGTTCTGACTGTAGCTGAGTTGGAGAGACCCATTATTAATTATATCCCACATCATTCCAAATATCTAAGATAATGTGGCAAAATCTTAATCTTTAATTGACAAAGATAATTAAGTCAGCATTGTGGTTTGCCCTTGTTCTCAAAGAGAACCATGACATCAGGGAGATGATGACATGACTTGCAATTGACTTTGATTTGAGTGAGGGAGGGCTGTGCAAAGTCACCAGCCTCACTTTCTCCTCCAGAGTCATCTGGGTCAAGTGACTAGATATGGATCAGAATGACTGGAGATGGCCCAGGATGCAGTGGGAGATGTTGGCTCTTTCAAGTTAAGGTCTTTTCAAGTTTTCACTTCAAGTAAGGCAACGCCCATTCAATGAATAGTTTAAGAAGTGAATCAAATGAATCAAGAGGTGGTCCCTTCAATAAAAAAAATAAATAAATAAAACTGGAAGGTGAAGACATTTAGGGTTGCTTGTCAAAAGAGAAACAGTTACTATATACATTCACGCTGAGCCAGGATGGCCCCAAAAAAATAACCATTAAGTGGTGCTTGGGCAGGGTGTCCAATCCATGAAATCCAGAGTGTATTAGGTTTAAGGCTTGGGCTCTGAGAAAGAAATCTAGCCAGTAAACCCCAAGTTAATTAGGTAGCTTTCAGCCATCAAAAATTCCCTTCCTTTGGGCAAGTCATGTTGTTATCTCCCTGATGTTATGGTCCTCTTCAAGAATGAAGGACAAACCACAATCTGTGAGAAGTCTGAGATGCCAGAATGGGGACCCAGCTGGCTAGTTCCAGTTGGGCAACTCAGCTCCTCCTCTCCTCTCCTCTCTTCTTCTCTCCCCTTTTAGGATGGCCAAGTCAGAAGGTCCCTAAAAAAAGGATATCTCTTATAAAAAGGAAAAGGATTGAAAAAATGGAGTTCTGTTGAAAGCAGAGCTAGAAACTAGGTAAACAAAGCTAACATCCAGGGCAAAATGGCCCTTGAAAGCAAGCATCTAAGCACCTATCCCATTTCTAAATGGTCTTTGGAAATAATGAACTCTCAAATACAAACTTGTCTAATACAATAAATGTGTTTAGAAACAACAAATAAATGCATGCTAAATTAAAGTTTCTTTCCTTCCCCCCCATATTTGTATTTCTCCATGTCTATGACCAACTGATTATGATCTTATTTTTGAGTCAGCAAAAGTAGTATCAAATTGAATGCATATTCATACATTCATGTCTCCATAGAACAGGCACCACTCCAAACTTCATACCTTAAAGTGATTTTGTGGATAACTTAGAGGCTACCATACAACTACACAATAATCATATTTTCCCCTAACAGCTATTTTACTGTCTAATTTCTCTACAGAGGTTCCTTTGGAGGAGGTGGGATCTCTAATATAGTCCCTAGTAGGATGCTATTTAAAAAGTAGAGAATAGTTTTCAACACAATGAACTGGGAGTCAAGAGATCTGGATTTTGATTCTAGCTCTAATGTTAATTATGCATGCAATCAGTAGCACACAGATTAAAATTAGAATACAGAAAAGATCCATGGGGTTTCTGCACAGAGATGGCATGCAAATTCTTAACATATTGTATTTTTTCCTCTATTGCCATAGCTACTACTTACCTGAATTATTATCACATTAGCCTCTTAATTATTCTGTTGTGCAGATAATAAGAGTAAGCTGAGACCTGGTTTCAAGGTAAATTTAGGTGTGGATTTATTGATCAAGTGCAGAACTACCTGGAGTATCCAGTCAAATCAGATAGCCCCGAATTGGGGTACATACAGTGCTTATAAAGGCTAAAACCACAAAAACCACAATTGGGAAGGGGAGCTAGCATAAGCAATGAAGTACAGAAGCCAAGAAGAATTGGCATTGGTTAGATCCATAGCTCAGGGGTAATGATGCAAGGGAACAAGGGGGTCCCTCCCAGAACAGGGTGGAGGGTACAGGGTAATGTACAGGCTAGGGGTTATGCTCTGAGTACAGGGTGGAGGGACATCGGGTAATGGGGACAGGCTAGGTTCATGTTCTGAGTACAGGGTGGTCTCTTTTTAAGATAAACTTTAGATAAACTTGTACCATAACCCCAGGACTGATCCTTGTACATAGTGATGATATTCAGAATGCTAATTTAGGAAGTAGGGGGTTAGGGGACTACACCTTGGGCAATACCCAAGACTATGCCTTAAGCTGTTTCAAGCTATTACAGGATGTAGGATAGAGACAAAAACAAATATAAAGGGGCTTAATGGTGGGCTCTAAACCAGGTGGCATGTGATTTGGGTTTGGGTACAACAATTCTTCCTACCACCATATTCCCTCCCAACATCATCATTCACAAATCTACCAGATTTATCTTATTTGTGAAATATCTTCAATGATTCAACTGATTTAAGTTGACTCCTTTCCCTGGTCTCAAAGAATTTCACAATCTGATTTTACCCTTCCATGATAGATAGATGGATAGATAGATAGATAGATAGACAGATAGACACAGACAGATGAACAGATGGATAGGTAGATAGGTAGACAGAGCATATATTAATTTCTTATTAATATTCTTACATATAATTAATTTCTTATTAATTTCTAATATGCTAGATATTGTATCTTCCATGCAGCCTCTGAGGCTGAGAAAACAGATTATGGATCAATTCTCTGTAGCTTGTGCTAATTTGGACCTGACAATCAATACCAAGAAGGCAGAGAGGTTCTTGACCAGCCAGCACCACACCATCCAAACCCAAGTTAGAGCTGGAAGTGACATTGATATTATCTGGCCCAAACCTCTCATTTTACTTAATAATAAGTCAAAAAGAGGTTAGGACTTGTCTGAGATCACGCAGGTATAAGGGAGCCAGGAGTCGTTCTAGTACAGATGTTTCTAATACAGATTCCCTGTTTCTACATCTAGTACTCTGCCCCTTTTTCCCACCCTATTTTGTTTCTTCTATACTTGCTACATCAGTGAAATTGGACACAATTACAGATAGATGGAAGAAGAAAACAAGCAGTAATTAAGTACCTACTATGGTTCTAGACCTAAGCCTTACAAATATTATCACATTTGATCCTTACAACAATCCCGTGAAGCAAATGCTATTATCCCCACTTTATGGTGGAGGAAACTGAGTCAGACAGAAGTTAAATGACTTGTGCTATAAAGATTTGCTTCACCAGACAAAAAGCTTTTTCTGTTACGTGTTTCCAAATCATACACATTTGAATGTATAGAAGACATCCAATGTAGAAATCTGTCCATTTCAAATCAATACAGACAGGCCTCCTTAAGATCAAAAAGTCGAGTTCAAAACAAAAGGAAGATATTATCTGAAAACAGCACAAATGTACCAGCCACAGGTTTTCCCCATTCTTAATGAAGGACCCACAACAACAGCACACAAACATCATTATTGTATTGTGCTAAGAAAAATACAAAACTCAGCTGGCAGAGCAAATTAAACAATGAGGCTGCACATGTTTTTCAGTTTATTGGTAAATCCACATTAACACTCAATTTTGTTTGTATTTGCCACATGAATGGTGAAAATATCAACTGTGAAATTTTATTTTTAGCTCAGATTCAGTGAGATAACTAAGCATCTCCAGTCTTCTACAAATTGCATCAGCTCAGCTTGCTTTGGCGCCTTGCTTTTGAACTGATGGTTCCTGGGACAGACAAGGGCCAAAAGAAATTCTTTCAGTAATTGTATGGATTAATGATGATTGGAAGGGAGTCTGTATATAAGATGGCTAGGTGAAAAACTATTTATAAACAATGAAGTAAAAGAAAGCCAGTATAGCCATACTGCAAAAGCCCAACTGTGAGATATTGTATAAAACCCTAATAAAATCATTTCAAAAAATTTCATTTTGACATGAAAACTTAGATTTCACAAATATCACCTAATCCCCTGATTCATTCAGTATATTCCTTTTCTCTGTGGGGTAATTTAAAAGTCACACTTTTAACAAAGGATTGGGGAATCAAATTATATTTATAACTCCTCCAAAAATGTAAAGGTCAGGCTAACATTTGTGGGAGACTCTGTCTTAGATCCTTGTGATAGGAAAGCAAGAGAACTAGATCACAGCAGTGAATATTCAGTTCTGTCCTCTATTATCATATTGTTTTATGACCAGCCTTGAACAAGTCATTTCTATTCTCTAGGATTTAATTTTCTTATCTGTAATATAAAGGAGTTACAATTAGATAATTACCAATAAAAGTAATTTTTAAACGTCGTAATAGTGTTGGAGAGACTTTGGAAAAACAAGCACACGAATACATTGTTGATGACACTGTGAATTACTCTGATAATTCTGGGTAAAGAAAAATGGAATCATAAGAAAAGTTATTAAGTTTATCATACACTTTGATACAATGATTTCACTATTGGATCAACCCCAAGGAGGTCAATAACATAAAGATCTTTTATGTAATCAATGATTCATATCTTTGCTCTTTCTGGTTAAAAAAACTAAAAACAAAGATTTCCATTGATTAAACAAATTGTAAAATATAAAAACAGCAAAATATTTTTACAATAGAAATCAATGAATGTAAATAATTCAGAAAAACAATCTAACACTTACATAGTTCCATATCAGCAGCACTTAGAGAGTACAGCATTTTTTTTTTCAGTTGGGGGGAATCCTAAAGATTTTTCTTTAGTGGGAGCCATAATGGACAGAGAAGCTTGGGAACTTTAGAGTTCTTTGGATAGAAAATGGGGCCTTGCTTATGACCCCTTGAAAGTGAACTACCTCATATAGAATATAGGATCAAATATAATCGTGAGCGGCAGATCATTACATGGCTCACTGATTCAATTAAGAAGTAATCTTTCTAGTGAAAACTTGTTGTTTTCCTGAATGTGCTTACCACGTAGCTTTTCTGGAACCTGGTGAATTTATCCACTCTTCATTTACTCCCTTTGGACTATGAGACCATAGATTCATTCTCACCTTTCTCATTCCTCTGTCTATATCAGTAGAATCTTTCAAATCCAGGATGGTTTATTGTTCTTACCTCCAGAGGGATCTTTTTTATTACTTCAAGCTAAGCTGAGGATATCTGACCCAAGGAATGTGCAAGGAAGGAGAAATGAGAAGACAAAATAAAAGTGGCATTTGCCTCGACTACAGAAATTAGTACGCTCTTGTTAGGCAGGGAGGACTAATCCTTGAGGTGCCGCCTTTCCCTTTGCATTCTCAGGAGATTTGCTAGGTTTCAGAAGATGCTCTGCTTTGGTTTACCTAAGGTCTGAGAGCCTTTGATTTTTTTTTAATGTACAACAGAGATCATCCATGATTGAAAAAAAGCCTATATCTTCTTCCTTGCTATAGCCACAAACAGACCAGGACAACAGAGGTTTATGCATCACTGATCTGGTTAGCCAAGCAGGGTATGGACATTATCCCAGGAATTTGGGAGTAAAGAGTGCCCTCTTTCTGTCTCTTGACTCTTGTCAGAGTTGAGTCTTGTTAAGGCAGACAGATTCCTTTTTCAAAGCTCCTTTCTCTGGGGTCTTCATCAGGGCCAGTTTCTTGAGCAGAATGGTGCAGCTTTTCTTCATAAATTCATGCTGAATCTGCTTTCCAACCTAGATCTCTAGATATTGTTTTAAATTCCTGATGCTGAATGATCCAAGGGAGGTTATGGCTTTGGCAAAAACTTCCATGTCTGCTCATGTCTTCTAATTCCTGATGAAGATAAAACTAATGGTTTATAATCCAGATTTTCTTTTTATAAAAGCAGTCACTTTCATGGTCTATGCACACATCATTTTTTTAATCAGTGTTCCTATGGGGAGAACCCTGAGTGAATCTATGTTTCACAAACTATCTATACTAGAATGTCATAATTCTGAAGTGGGGGATTAAAAGAACTCCCTAGGATCTGTCAAGTTACAGTTTAGTTTCATGAATGATTCTATAACATGCCCAAGCACGACTTTACAACTTGTACTTGGGGAGCACTTAGATTTCCCTTGGAAGAAAAAGGGGAATGGAGTCATGGTTCCTCTTAGACCCTGAGCTCTGGCCCCAGGGGCAATGCTCACCTTTTGTTCTAAGGGAAGGGGTAGCTAGGAGAATCTAGAAAGGGGGAGTCCTAGAAGAATTGGATGCCTCTCACCATTTCTGGGTGATACCTTTTTCTACTTGAGAGAGGTATTGGGTGGAGCAAAGCACTTCCCCACCTCCCACTCCCAACCCCCAATGCTGATCATCAAACTTGTGCTCCACAGCTGCACCTCTATGTTTTTCACAAGAGTAAATTAATATTCCAAGCAAGATTTTTCTGCATGTATGGAACTCGAAGGTTTTCATGGTATTATGTTACTATGTACTTCCTTGTAATCCCCTCTCGTTGCTTTGTATAGTTAAGTTAGTTCCCATGCAGATTATAAACTTCTCGAAGTAAGGATGACAGGATCTTATATTTAGATTTAGAAGGGTCCTTGGAGCCCAAAGAATAAGACATAGAACCAAACCCTTCATTTTATAGATGAGGGAATGGGACTCAGTAAAGTTATGTTTATTTCTTTTGTACCCCAACGGTGCTTTAAGAGTGCCTGCCACTCAATAAACACTTTTTTGCATTGAATAACCAAAAAAATCACAAAAATAAATACAATTACAATAAATTCTCTTTTAAAAAGATGGTGCCAGGGGCAGCTAGGTGGCGCAGTGAATAGAGCGCCGGCCCTGGAATCAGAAGGCCCTGAGTTCGGAGCCGGCCTCCGACACTTAATCCACACAAACAAAAAACCTAGCCGTGTAACCTTGGGCAAGTTACTTAACCCCAATTGCCCTAAAGGGGTGGCTAGGTGGCGCAGTGAGTAAGAACGCCGGCCTCGGAGTTTGGATGACCCGAGATCAGATCCGGCCTCAGAAAATGAGCACCCACGCATAAATAATGACTAGCCGTGTAACCTTGAGCAAGTTACTTAACCCCAATTGCTTTAAAAAAAAAAAGATGGTGCCCATATTCTAACCTTGGTGTAAATCTTTTCATTTTACTCTATTATTGGCCTACTTGGGAGATAAAGCCCTTCCTTTTATCTTAGGGCTTGCTCTCTCTTTTTCCTAATGTCCTAAATGATTGTATTTTCTCCAGATTCTAGTTCCTATTCCTGGCAATAGTTTCTATGTCTGCTTCTGTTTTCTAATTTATGGTGCTCTTTCGATAAATAAGTCTCTAATTTTAGATGCTACAAAAACCAGTCATGACTTCCAAAATAAATGAGGAAAGCATGTAAATTATTCTTCCATTGACATAAATCTGTGAGTTCAAATGTGAATCATTTGAAAGAAGGGAGAAATGAATTCCTCTGGTCAGAATTATAATCAACATTTGACGTGCACATATCCTTTGGCCTGTTGTGAAACACTGTTCTTTTCTGCCTCAACAATTGAATAGAACACGTTGGAGATATTGCAATTACCTGCATTTTCTTTCCATCTTTATTCTTCTAATTTGATACCAATGCTTACTTTTACTTATACTAGTCAATTCTTTGACTGCATATAGAAAGATGAGTCTGATATGATGCCCTATCAGTGACCATTCATTTTCTGTTAATAAAACAGTAATTACATTTTTATAACATTATTTAGTGCTCACCGTGTACAGTGCTTTCTGACTCTTCTGGGGGAAAAAAGTATTCTTGATATGTAGACATGAAGCTTCTGAAAAGTCTAAAATCTATTGGCCTCTTTATCTTTGCAATCCTGAATATATTTTCCAGCAGACTTGCTGCCATCTTCCCCACTCCCCATGCCCATCTTGACACTGAAGTAACCACCAAAGGTTCTGTTGACTTGGTTTGGGGGATCTTGTCAAGTCATTCATGGAGTTTTTCTGCTTCTTCATCTTCTGCAATATGTTTGCCATAAACTATAATTGTCTTCACTATGGTCCTTTTTTCTGTGTGAGTTTCCAGAAATCTCCCCCTTTTCCCCCAGAAGGAATCTCAATTTACAAATGCTCTGAGCCTTGATTCACTGGATACTCTCAAGGTTCAGCTATTTAAAGCCCTCATGGGTGTGGCTAATTTATTCTCTCAGTCAATCATGCAGCTCCCTTGTCAGACTCAATTGGAGAAGAGTTTGTACCTCATAAAGGGATCTGGTCTAGACACATCTTTATAGTTATTTTATGACCACATTAATACCTTATGATTACATTCTCTTCCTTCTGAGACTGGGGTGGGGGAAGAGCACCCTTTCCCTTCCCTTCATACTTATCTTGAGAACTGCAAGAAAAAATGATCAATTGTATCATGAAATGGTATATCTTATTGCCTTGGGGGTGTATGATGAAACCAGTTTCTCAGTCACAGTTTGGAAAGCTTTGGCATTATCTTTTCATTTAATTACTATTTCCTATAGTCTTTCGGTTTTGTTTATTGTGTGATAATGATCCATTGAAATATTGAAGTTGTATACTCAATGTTACTTGAAATATAAAGATAAAATATTCAATTCAGAAAAAAAAATTATAAAGCACTTACTATGTGCCAGAAGATACAGACAAAAACAAAATAGTTTATTCCCTCAGAACTTATATGCTGTGATAAACTATATGAAAACAGATAAGCAAATGCAAATAGAGTACCAGAACCCATTGGTATGGGATTCTTCCCTCATTTGTGGAGACCAATGCCATGCCTGAGGGGCAGGGTAAAGTTGGAGAGAAGTAAGAGAGGCTCTTTGTTTTATCTTGTTTTATTCTTTACTTTCCTTGGGTCTTTGCAGTTGCTTCCAATGCTTATGGCTTCCAGTTTCAAGAGGGAAGATGGATGATGCCAACTCCACTTCAGGATGCTAAAAAGAGAATATGGCTCTGGGAAGAAGTCAGCCTAAGTTGAGCAAGCAGTCTCCATCATGATCTTATCCCTAGCTCCATACACTAAAGACTTCAGAAAATTTCCCCATGGGTGAGAAATAGGTCTCTCTCTCTCCGATGAGTTGAGTTGCCTTGCTCTCAATGGGGCACTTCTTTCACTATGTGTTGTCTGATATGTATCTCATATGTACAATTTTTCTGATTTCTGTTTTTTATCAACTTGGATAAATCAATTTCTTGGCTATCTGCTATGTATGAGTGTTAATTGTGCAACTGATGTTTGGTGAGAAAGGAGTCAAGCCTTGGATGTAAAGCTTTGGTCCTCCTTTCCCCATTAATGACTAGCAATCAGAAATTTAGCTTGAACCTGAAAACTATATCCCTCCAGGGGTGGGGAACCTTCCACATATTAAATAATAATAAGAGAGAAGATAGATATAGTTCTAACCCAATTCTCCCTCCCCCTTCTCTCTGTCTCTGTCTCTCTCTTTGTCTCTCTGTCTCTGTCTCTGTCTGTCTGTCTGTCTCTCTCTCTCCTTCCTTCCCTCCCTTCCTCTCCCATCCCTTTCTCCTTCCTCCCTCCCTTTCCCTTTCTCTCCCCCTCTCTCTAATGGCTAAATTTCTGGCCCCAACATCTTCCTTCCCCTCCTGACAGGAAATAAAGTTTTCCTTTGAGGAAATTAGGAGAAGAGACTAGAGATGTCTAGTCTGAGTCATACAATGATACTCTCTTACTACATGTAAGGGGCATCTTTGCTACATAAATAATATACAAAATGAATAAAAACAATTGGAAAAAAGCTGAAGCCAAGATGGCAGAGTATAAACTGGTACCCAGCTGAACTCTCCCAATATTCCTCTCCAAACAATTTTAAAATAATGCCTCAAATCAAATTTTGGAGCAGCAAAGCCAAACCAAAGGTCAGAGGAAGACATTTTTCCAGGCCAAGACAACTTAGAAAGTACACAGGAGAGATCTGTAACACCAGTGCGGATGCAGGTCTGGAGCATGGCAGGAGTACCAGCAGTGGACCTTGGAAGTGGCTGTGCCAGTTAGCAGCAGCTTCAGGAGCTCTCAATCCAGAGACATGGTCAAACAACCAGTTACAAAGAGAATATAGGGGACCTGTTGGCTGGCACTGTATGCAGTTGGCACTGATTGGCAACTCTGTTGTGCAGAAGCAGTGCTGTGTCACAGTTCCAGGGATGAGAGGAATGCCTCTGATTAGTCACAAGGGAACAGGTCACAGTTCCATTCCCAAAAGGAGCAAAGACCAGGAGAGAAATAATTACTTCTCTCCCAAGACAACACCACCTTAAAGGCATTGAAAATTTGAAGACTCCCACAACGAACTCTGAAAACATCAGAAAATTCTTTTTTTTTGCTTTTTGGAGGGGGGAAGGCAGGGCACTTAGAGTTAAGTGACTTGCCCAAGGTCACAGGGCTAATAAGTGTTAAGTATCTGAGGCCATATTTGAACTCAGGTCCTCCTGACTCCAGGGTTGGTGCTCTATTGACTGTGCCACCTAGCTACCCCAACATCAATAAATTTTGAAGCTTGGGGTGATACCCCTTCACCCCCAGGGGAGCAGAGCCCAACTTTTACATAAAGTTGAAAGTGAATAAATTGGCTAAGAAAATGAGCAAACAACAACAACAAAAGAATTTATTATAAAAAGTTACTACAATGGCAGGGAAGAACAAGACATAAACTTAGACAACAGCAATGTTAAAACATTGATAATCAAGCCCTCAAAGAAAAAATGCTAAGGCCAGCAAGAATTCCTAGAAGGGTTAAAGAAAAATATAAGAGTAGAAGAGGAAAAATTGGGAAGAAAAATGAGAGAAAATTATGAAAAGAGAATTAACAGTTTGGTAAAAGAGGCACCAAAAAAAAATACTGAAGAAAATATCACCTTAAAAGCAGAATTAGTGTAATGGTAAAAGAGGCACAAAAATTCACTGAAAAAAATAATTCCTTTAAAAGCAGAATAGGCCAAATTGAAAAAAAGGAGGTACAAAAATTCACTGAAGAACTCCATAAAATGCAGAATTTGCCAAATAAAAAAGAGGTAGAAAAAGCTCACTAAAGAAAATAATTACTGGGGCGGCTAGGTGGCACAGCGAGTAGAGCGCCAGCGCTGGAGTCAGAAGGACCTGAGTTCAGATCCTGCCTCAGACACAACGCACACACAAACAAAAAAAACCTAGCCATGTACCTTTGGGCAAGTTACTTAACCCCAATTGCCCTCCAAAAAGCCAAAAAAAAATTACTTAAAAGTAATTTTACTTAAAATTTTACTAAAAATTACTTAAAAGTAAGAATTGGGCAAGTGGAAGCTAATAGTTCCATGAAACTTCAAGAAACAATAAAACAGTCAAAAGAATGAAAAAAGTGTGAAATGTCTTACTGGAAAAACAACTAACCTGGAAAATAAATCAAGGAGACACAATAAAGAATTATTGAACTACTTAAAAGCTACAATCCAAATAAGAGCCTAGGCATGATATTTCAAGAAAATATAAAGGAAAACTGCCCTAATATCTTAGATCCATATGTTAAAATAAAAAGTGAAAGACTTCACCAATAACTTCCTGAAAGAGATCCCAAAGCGAAAACTCCCTGAAATATTACAGCCCAATTCCAGAGCTCCCAGGTAAAGGAAATATTGCAAGTAGCCAGAAAGAAATAATTCAAATATTGTGGAGTCACAGTCAGCATCACACAAGATTTAGCACCTTCTACTTTAAAGAAGCAGAGAGATCAGAATATGATATTCTGGAGAGCAAAGGAGGTAGGATTGCAACCAAGAATAAGCTTCCTAGCAAAACTAAGTATAATCTTTCAGAGGAAAATTTTGACATTCAAATAGAATACTGAAGAGAAGTAGAAAAAGGAAAACACGAAAGAGTAGTCATAAGGCACTCAGTGGAATTAAACTGTTTACATTCCTATATGGGAAGATTCTATACATGTATGTATGTATGTGTATATGTATGTGTGTGTATATATACACACATGCACACACATGTGTGTGCACATATATGTGTTGTGTGTGTTTATACATATATATACACACATATATACAGCTACGCACACTATAAATATGTGTATGTGCCCTAAGAACATTATTAAGACAGAAAGAGTACACATACACACAGGACACAGGTATGAATTGTTTATTTTGGATGTAGGGTTGAGAAAGAGGAATGTGTTGGTAGGAGTGGGAAGAGAGAGGCAGAATGGGGAAAATTTTCTCACATAAAGGTGGTACATAAGGAAGGGCTTTTATAGTGGAGGGCAAAATATGGTGGGAGTGGTCAGTAATGCTTGAACCTTACTCTTATTAGAATTGGTTCAAAGCGGGAAGAATATATATACATATTCAGCTGGGTAGATATCTATCTTACTTAATAGGGAGACAGAAAGGGAACAGATATGGGAGGAGATAGACAGATATAGATACACACACAAATATACACACCTTACACCTATGAGAAATGAAAAATGCTGGAGGGGATGAGGGAAAAGAGAGACATTAATGCATCGTTGATGGAGTCATTGAGCTGGTCCAACCACTCTGGAGAACAAACTAGAACTATGCCCAAAGGTCTATAAAACTGTATACCCTTTGATCCAGCAATACCTCTACGAGGTCTAAACAGAACCCCAACAAGATCAAAGAAAAAGAAGCTACACATACAAAAATATTTGTAACAGCTCTTTTTGTGGTGGCAAAAAAAAGGGAATTGAGGGGATTCTCATCAATTGGGGAATGGCTGAACAAGAACAAATTGTGGCATATGATTGTGATGGAGTACCATTGTGCTATAAGAAACAAGGAAGAGGTAGCTTCAGAAAAAAAAGGGGTGACCTATATGAACTGATTCAAAGTGAAATGAGAAAAACTGGTAGATCATTGAGACCAGTAACAGTAATGTTTTAATGATCATAAACTATGAAAGATTTGGCTACTCTGATCAATACAGTGACCCAAGACAAGTCTAAAGCATTCATAAAGGAAAAAATTCTATATACCTCCAGAGAGAAAATTGATGAACTCTGAACGCAAATTGAAGTATAATCTTCTCGCTTTTTTGGTTTTTGCTTTTTTTTTACAATATGGCTAATAAAGAATTGTTTTCCATCACTTCACATGTATAATTGATATCATATTTTTTTGTCTTCTCAATAGGTGGGGCAAGGTTGAAGGGAAGAAGTGTATCTGGAATTCTAATTTTAAAAAAAAATGTTAAAAATAAGTCAATAATAACTTTTTTAAAAGAAAAAACATGGGGTGGCTAGGTGGTGCAGTGAATAGAGTGCCGGCCCTGGAGTCAGAAGGACCTGAGTTCAGAGCCGGCCTCAGACACTTAATCCACACAAAAACCTAGCCGTGTAACCTTGGGCAAGTTACTTAACCCCAATTGCCCTAAAGGGGCGGCTAGGTGGCGCAGTGAGTAAAAGCGCCGGCCTCGGAGTTGGGATGACCTGAGATCAGATCCGGCCTCAGAAAATGAGCACCCACACACAAATAATGACTAGCCATGTAACCTTGAGCAAGTTACTTAACCCCAATTGCTAAAAAAAAAAAAAAGAAAGAAAGAAAGAAAAGAAAAAAACATTTGGAGGTAGGGTTGGAGAGAACATTAACAGGGAGAATGAGGAAAGGTTTCATAGAATTATGTATCTTAGCTCATCCTTATTTTTTTTAACTTTTTTTTTGCTTTTTGGAGGGCAATTGGGGTTAAGCCCAAGGTCACATGGCTAGTAAGTGTTAAGTATCTGAGACCAGATTTGAACTCAGGTCCTCCTGACTCCAGGGCTGGTGCTCTATTCACTGCACCACCTAGCCGCCCCCTTAGCTCATCCTTAAAGGGAACTAAGGGATTCCAAAAGGCAAAAGCAAGGAAAGAGAGAATTCCAGACATAGGAGACAGCCAATATGAAAGCACCAAGTCAGTATATGAAATGTAGTATTTGGGGAAGAATGGGAGATAACTAGTGTAGTTGGAACATAGAGTCAATGAGAGGTGAGTGATGGTAAGATGGCTAAAAAGATAAATTGGAGTCAGATTGAGAGCTTTTCATGACAAATATAAGAGTTTGTCGTGATTATTCTTTTTTAGAAGAGTGACTTGATCAGACCTGTGTTTTAAAGATATAAATTTGGTGGAAAAGGTGAATTGTAGAGAGGAAAGACCAGAAGCTGAGAGAACATTTCAATAGTCTAGGTGACAAGGGCCAAAAGTAGGCCTATTGCCTATGCAGATGGATTAGGGTAAAGATAATAAGATTGGCTATACACATTTTAAGTTTGTTATGTCTGTGAGATATCCAAGTAGTAAAGTCCAGCAGGCAGTTTGTGACTAATGACCAAAATTCAGGAGATAGATGAAGCTTATATATATATATATATATATTTGAGCATCACCTACATCAAGGTAAATTAATAAAGTCTGATA
The DNA here is from genome assembly GCA_011680675.1 of Gymnobelideus leadbeateri. Classification (NCBI taxonomy): domain Eukaryota; kingdom Metazoa; phylum Chordata; class Mammalia; order Diprotodontia; family Petauridae; genus Gymnobelideus; species Gymnobelideus leadbeateri. Next base: position 47,887 of record WOXC01009090.1, read on the forward strand.
TAGCTGATTAAGTCACCAATCAAGAAAATGTAGATAGAGGGAAAAAATAGCTCAGCAGACCCCTGGCACACACTTACATGAAGAGGACAGTACAAGATTCATGATCTTGCTGAGAAGTAATGGTCAGGCATGTAGGAAGAAAACCAGAATGAGTAATGTCACCAAAACACAGAAAGAAAAGAATAACCAGAAGGATGGGGTAGACAGTAGTGTTGAATACTACAAAAAGGACAAAGATAAGAACTAAGAAAAAAAACATTTGATTTGTCAATTGTTCTACCATTACTACCACTACCACTACTACTACTACTTTTGTTTTGTTGGTTAGTCTTTGTTTTTTTCAATCACGTCCAATTCTTTGTGATGCTTTGGGGTTTGCTTGGCAAAGATACTGCAGTCGTTTGCCATTTCCTTCCTCAACTCATTTTACAGATACGGAAACTAAGACAAATAGAGTTAAGTGACTTGCCCAGAGCCACACAGCTATTGTCTGAGGCCAGATTTGAACTCTGAGAGATGAGTCTTTCTAACTCCAAGCCAGCCCTTTATTCACTACACCACCTAGCTGCCCCATACTACTATTGATGCTGCTGCTGCTGCTGCCACTACTACTACTACTACTACTACTACTACTACTACTACTACTACTACTACTACTACTACTACTACTACTACTGTTACTACTGCTGCTGCTGTTGCTTTTACTACTAGTAGTAGTAATAATGATAATAATAAACAAGTATTTACTGAGCTCTGAGATTTGCCAAATGCTTTAGAAATATCATCTCCTTTTATCCTGATGACAACCCTGGGAAGTAGGTGTTTTATTACTTCCATTTTATAGATGAGGAAACTGAGGCTAAGAGAAGTTAAGTGACTTAACCAAAGTCACACATTTAATAAATGTCTGAAGCTGGATTTGTACTTTGGTCTTCCTGATTCCAAGTCCAGTACTCCATTCACTCTACCATGTTGCTATATAACTAATGGGATAAATTGGTGACTTTAGAGGAAATAGTGGAGAAGTGGTGGTCTTGGAATCAGGAAGACCAAAGTACAAATCCAACTTCAGACATTTAATAGGTATGTAACCTTGGGTAAATCATGTAACTTTTCTCAGCTTCAGTTTCCACATCTGTATGAAGTTCAGGTACCTCAAAGGCCATGGCTTAGTGTGAGTATAAAATGAGTATTTATTATTTTCTAACTGGTCCTGGTAGATTAAAACCTTTTATTTCTTTAAGGTCAATCAAGTGTCAATAACTTTACTTTGTAGAAGCAAGACTTGGATTTGAACTTGGGCTATGGCTGATTAAAATGTTCTGATTCATGACTGAAACTATCCAGTACCTTTATTTGTGTCTTCCCTTTATGAAATAAACATGCTTTGAACAAAAAAGAAATAAACATGCTTTGTTGACCTTTTAACAAACACTCTGAAAAGAAATATGCAAGCATTAAGAAAACACTGAACAAATTCTTACAAAATTAAAGAAATCAATAATCACTTTGATATTTGAAAAGAAGGAAATTGACTATTTCTCAAAGTGCCTTTTCTGAAAAGGTAATGATAACATAGAGCAAATTCTGGCACTTAAAATGACATGTGTTTCTGAAGACTCTGAAAGCAATTTTGTCTGCAACAAGAGTAGTGGTGTGATAAATATGGTACCATTTACATATGTAACATAACATATTAGAACAGCTTTTGCAGTCATTCAGAGCAGTAAATAATTTATAAGTGTACTACAAGAAACTTGACAAGCCAAGTAAGTAATCCTCAGTTATCGATGCAACACCGAAGGTGTTGGAATTGAATTGCCCATCAATAAAAGACAAAACTGGGAAACTATCTTATGTGAGGTTACCTGCTGGCACCCTCCCCACCAAAAAAAAATTGTTTGTTGGACAGTTCTGTCTTAAGGGAGAAATATCAAAAGGAACAAAGAAAAATAAAAGAAGAATTTAATAGAACAGCTTAGGGAGGATAAAAATGCACAGAACACAACTCACTGAAATACATGTAGTCAATTGGGATAGTCCTTCCTCAAACTGGATCGGTAAGATTGTTAAAAACATGAACCTTGTATTAGCATCTTAAACCAAACCATTCATCATAAATATTTTCATAATATTTAATAGCATCTTATCTGATATCTGTGTGCCATTGGTCAACCACTGAACCAGAAGAAAATAATTCAGATCAATTCAACAAAAATTTATTAAACATTGACTAATGTGTAAGGCACTATGCTAGGTACAAGGAGTAGAAAAAGAAATAAGACATCTCCTATGCTTACAAAGTCTATATCTACATTTATGGATTCAACATAAGTATATACATATATATGTATATTTACACATATATGTACATGTGTATGTATGTGTATGTGTCTGTGTGTTTGACCCAGACTTCCGAGCTTACCCAGTTCACCTAATATGGAGAGGTCCTTGGGGGGGCCTTTAGAACATGCTCAGATTGCCTAAGACAGGAGGTTTCTGTATCCCCTACCACTTGGGCCAGGGGAGCCTCCTTTGATTGTCTTTAAAACTGGCAAGAGGGATAGCTAGGTGGCGCAGTGAGTAAGAGTGCTGGCCCCAGAGTCAGGAGGATCCGGGATTGGTTTCAGCCTCAGAAAATGAGCACCCACGCATAAATAATGACTGCCCCGTTTAACCTTGAGCAAGTTACTTAACCCTAATTGCTTTAAAAAAAAAAAAACAATAAGACTGAGCCAGTCACTCTTCTTTTTCACCATTCTCTGCTGTTCTTTTTTGGCCATTCTAAATCTGCTGCATCCCAAGGGTGAAGATCACAAAGTTTACCCACAGCATGGGCACCATGAACTGAACTAGAGAGGGGGCAAAGACTTCCTTACCCTGCTCCCTCTTTTACCCTGGCTCTGAGAAATGGACCTGGGAATGTTTGTTTCTATTCTGTGTCCTATGTCTTCAGTTTTAGGTGCCAAAGATAATCCTTACAGAACATGGAAGTTCAAGACATGACATGAGGACCTTGGAGCCAGGACTAAAAGTGGGATGATATAGTCAGCCAGCTGACCAGCTGATATGGAAGCCAGAAGAAGTCAGGGTGCCTGGGACTTGTGCCTGAAAGGGATAAAATGCCAGGGGGAGAAAAATATGTGTGCATATATATAAGTATAAATAAATACACACACATATAGGTATGTGTGTATTTACAGGTATATTTATGTATTATAAACAGATAATATGATAAGACTATTAGTAATAGTAACAATATAATACTAAAAATAGTAATAAATGCAGTAATAATAGTAAAAACATAATATTGTAAATATAAATTTATATTTAAATATATGAACTGAATGCAAGTGCTTGAAGGGAGATGTGGTCAACCTATAAATATTGCACAATTTACATATATTACACAAAGTATTGTAATAGCTAATAAAGCTGGGTCCCATTTTGCTTGCTCAAATTGTTTTATGAATTGCTATTGATTATCATGACATGTTATACTAGATGTTTTCTTTTTCTCCAGTGACTCTAGGCAGCAGCAAATTCTATGAGAAAAAAAAAGAAACCTTGTCAGTGTCCTAGATTCAAGGGGCTTCAAGGATTGGTGATCAGGCTCTCTTGCCCTTTCTTCAATGTTTAGCAGAAAGCATCCTCTGAATGTATACTTATGCACTAAGCATTACCTCTGAACCAATAAAAGATGACAGCAAAATCGAATATACAACTCAGTTGTATTCCAGCTGGATTTACTGAAGAATCCATTCAATCAACATTTATTAAACACCTTCTATGTTCCAGGCACTATACTAAATGCTGGGGCTACCAAAAAAACAAAAACAAAATGGAAAAGGATTGCCTGTGCCTTCAAAGACCTTTCAATCTAATGGGGAGAAAGCATGCAAATATGTACAAAGCAAGCTACCTACAGTATAAATAAGAAATAATTAACATGGTTCCAGTCCTGGAGTTAAGAGGAGTTGAGGAAGGCTTCCTGTAAAAGGTAGAATTATAACTGGGACTAAAAAGAAGCCAAGTGTGTCAGTGGTCAGAGTGGAAGAGAAAAACATTCCAGGAATGGGTGACAGCCAGAGAGAAAGATCAGAGCAAAGAAGTGGAGTGTCTTGTTCATGGAACAGCCAGAAGACCAGTCTAACTGGATCAAAGGCTCCATGTTGGAGACCAAGGTATAAGAACACTGGAAAGGCAGGAGGGGGCAGGTGATGAAGATCTTTGAATGCCAAAAAGAGCTTTCTGTATTTGCACCCGGTGGTAATAGGAAGCCATTGGAGTTTATGGAATAAGGGATGATAGGATCAGTCCTGCACTTTAGGAAAATCACTTTAGTGATTGAATGGAAGACGAATCAGAATGGGGAGAAACAGAGCAGTCCAGCTCAACAGCAATCCATTGCAGTAGTCCAGTATGAGGTGATGAGGGCCTGCACTAGAATGGTAATAGTTTCAAAGGAGAGAACAGAGAATATTTGAGAGATGATTCAAAAGAGAAATCAACAGGCCTTGGCAACAGCTTGGATATGCAGAATTAAAGATAGTGAACAATTTAGCATGACTCCTAGGTTGCAAGTTTGATGAACTTGGAAGATGGTGTTGCCCTCTACATTAATAGGGAAGGTAGGAGGGGGAAGGTTTAGAGAGAAAGTTGTAAGTTCCGTTTTGGACATATTGAGTTTAAGATGTTTACTGGATATCTACTTCAAGATGTCTGAAAGACAGTTGAAGATTGAGATTGGAGTTCAGCAGAGAAATTGAAAAAGGAAAAGTAGATTTTAGAATCATCCATCAGTCATCTTCTTTATAAGATGGTAATTTAAATTCAAGGAAGCTGATGAGATCAACAAGGGAAGCACTATATAAGGAGAAGAGGATCCAGGACAGTGCCCTGAGGGACACTTATAGTTAGATGGCATGACTTGGAGGACAATCCAGCAAAAAAGAAAAAGAAAAAGTTTTATGTAGGAGGATAGATAGAGGAAAACCAGAAGAGAGTGATCCTGAAAATCTATAGAAGGAGAAGAGAGTGATGAACAGTACTAAGGGCTGCAGAGAAGTCAAGGAAAATGAGGAATGAGAAAAGGCAACTAAAAGATCATTGGTAACTTTGGAGAGAGCAGTTTTGGGAGAATTGTAAAGTCAGAAACTGGACTGTAAGGGGTTAAGTGAGAGGAGATAAACTGAAGGCACCTATTATAGACAGCCACTTCAAGGAATTTAGCTACCAAACGGAGAAAAGAAATGGTAAGCAGGGATGGAAGGATCAAGTGAGGATTTGGTTTGGGGACTATTTTTTTTAGGATAAGTGAGAACTGGGAATGTTTGTATGAAGTAGGAAATGAGCCAGTACAAAGAGAGAGATTGAAAATAAGTAGAAGAGTGGGGATGACAGATGGGATCAACCTGCTGAAGGAGAAGCAATAAAACAGGATCACTTGAATGAGTAAAGAGGTCAACTGTGGTAAGAAGAAAGGCCACTTCATCGTGTGAAACAAAGGTGAAGGAGGAGAGAGTGGCAGAAAGCATATGAGTGATAGAAGAGAAAGGGAAAATAAGAGGTAATTCACAGTGAATGTCCTCATTTTTTCTGTAAAATATGAGGCAAGACTCTCAGCTCAGAGAGTAGAGGTGGGAGAGCCATGGGACATTTGAAGAAGAATGAAAAGGTTTGGAAGAACTGCTATGGAGAGTGGGCTAGTGAGTTGATAAGAGAGGTATAATAGAATTGCCTAGCATCAGTGAGGGCCCAGTTGAGGTTAAGTAACAAATTTGTAGTGGATGCAGTGATAAATTGTGGGAGTGATTTCAAGGTTGAGGTTTTGCTAAGTGATATGGTTAAATGAGGTAAGGGATTCAAGAGAAGGGGACAATTCAGAGCTGAACTGGTTAACCAAAAAGTCAAGATGGGGAGGAGAAAGTGACTAGTGCAGGGGAGATGGCCTGGGAGAAAATTAAGGAGTCAAGGGCTTGGAGAACAGAGTGAAGATAAAGAGTAAGATTATCTAAGGGAAGGAAAAGGAAAGGTGAAAGGTCAATAGATTATGGTTGAAAAGGGGGATTTCAGAATTCCTTTTTTATATATATTTAGTTTTCAACATTCATTTTTACAAGGTTTTGAGTTCTAAATTTTCCCCTTCCCTCTCCTCCCCCTCCCCAAGACAGTATGTAATCTGTTATAGGCTATACGTGTACAACCATATTAAACATATTTCCCATTAGTCTTGCTGTGAAGAAGAATCAGAACAAAAGGGAAAACCATGAGAAAGGGGAAAAAAGGGAAAAATAATATGCTTAGATCTGCATTCAGACTCCATAGTTCTTTTTCTGAATGTGGATAGCATTTTCAATCACAAGTCTTTTGGAACTGTCTTGGATCATTGTATTTCTGAGAAGAGCTAAGTCTATCAAAGTTGCTCACTGCACAATTTTGCTGTTACTATGTACAATGTTTTCCTGATTCTGTCCACTTCATTCAGCATTATTTCATGTAAGTCTTTTTGTTGTTGTTGTTGTTGTTGTTGTTGTTTTGGAGGGGGGGCAGGGCAATTGTGGTTAACTGACTTGTCCAAGGTCATATGGCTAGTAAGTGTTAAGTGTCTGAGGCCACATTTGAACTCAGGTCCTCCTGACTCCAGGGCCAGTGCTCTATTCACGGCACCAGCTAGCTGCCCCCATGTAAGTCTTTCCAGGCTTTTTGGATTTCATACTTCCTGAAAATGGAGGTGGTACATTTCTGGGTGATGGCAAGATCAAGGGTTTGACTATCTTTGTATGGGGCTGAGGTTAGGTAGAACCATGGGAAGACAGTCTTTTGAGAAACTGAGTGGTTAGAGTATTTGAGGGAAAATCAATACATTTTTTGGAGTCTCCTAGTATGAGAGGAGGAGAGAAAAATTGTAAGCCCTGGTATCAAACTCACTGAGTAAAGAAGAGGGGTGATTTGGCGGTTATAGACAACTGCTATCAGTATTTTGATTGGGTTGCAGATATGAATAGCATGAACTTCAAAGGAAGAGAAGCTGCAGAAGGAAGGAAAAGAATCTGGAAGTGGCAATGGGGAACAAAAAGTATTCTAACTCCCCTGCCTCAAACAGTGAGCCAAGAAGAATGAGTGAAGGTGCAGTCAGTACAGGAAAGGATGGTGGAAGAGCCTTTGCCATCAGGAGAAAGCCAGGTTTTAGTATGATATAGTAGATGGAAGGAGTGGGGGAGAAATAGATTTAAGGGAAATTTGTTGCCTATGGAAAAGGCATTCCAGAGGGCACGGTGAAAGGACTGGGTGGACTTAGAATGAATCTTTGGGATGGGAGAGTGTGTAAAAATGGGGAATAAAGAATCTAGTGAGAAGGATTTGGGTAATGATCCACAGGAGTTCAGAATCACTGGGATTTGAAGAGTATGACCAGGTGTAAGAATGTTCATACTGAGGATTTGCTAGCATGATAAGAGTAAATAGTTTTCTTTCACACACACATACCTCTTGCTAGCCTTATAAATATGAAAGCTAAAAGTTCCATGGATGTTTTTCTTTTCTTGTAACTTCAGTACAAACTTTTGTTCATTCCATCTGCACTCACTGTTCAACCCTCAAAGAATGGGGGCAGCAGAAGATGGACAACCTGAAGCTGGAGGGAGGATTGTTCTTTGCACTGAAGGTTCTCCACATACCAGTTAGGATAGTGGGCTGGCAGGAGTGAAGAATGCCTTATGTTGACACAAATGGATGTGGTTGCTTTGGGGCAAATGGAAAATGCCTGGCATGGCCCCTAGATGTCTTTCCTCAAGGGACACACTGCATTCTAGGGCAACCACAGTCTGAGATTTTCTTACTGCATTGCTAAAGAGAATTTCCTCATCTAGGAATTCCTTATAAGTTATTGAAGGATATGAATTGTGGATGGTCAGGTCTCAGATGAACAGTGATAGGAAATACAAAAAATAGCAAGGTGCCCTCAAGTGCTTCCAGATATAGGGCATGATCCCCAAGGGATCATGTAGAATTCCTATTACTTCACCAACCTCCTCTATGCCCATACAAACATCAGCATCTTTGTAAAGGGCGCAGGACAGGTTTTGGGCAGCAATGCACTTTGAAGCAAGATTACTCTTCCTTATAGAGAGAAAAAGTTCCATTTCTGATGTCACACTTCTTATAATGTGGCAGCTCCTCCCTTAACTTAAAGGGTTCTTGAATATCCAAGTGCACTAGCAGACCAGGATGCATATTCCTGAATTAAGGGCAGTCTTCTGAGTGCACAATCCTGAACAATCTCTTCCACACTGATGATTAGCTGTTGAGACAATTCAACATTAGCACATATTTAAGACTCCTCGGTTTCTGATGTAGGTTCCTAGTGCCTAAGGAGAAACTTATGAAGGGTGCCTTCCCACAATTAACCTAAAGATGATATACAGTCAGTGTGATTGAGAGGTAGCAGTTATCACAGGGTTGCAATCTGTACAGACTGGGTACTAATAAATATCCTGAGAATTACCTTAGCAGAAGTATTACTCTCACAGAGCCAGGGTGCAAGTGAATTAAACAAAGGCTTGTGCCGAAATTACAAGAAAAGAAAAATCCATGAAACTTTTAGCATGCATATTTATAAGGCTTCCAACAGATATCTATGCTTGAAAGAAAACTATTCCCTCTTATCATGCAAGCAAGAAGCATGCTTAAAGCATACTAAAAACAAATATTTCTTCTAGCTAGGAAGTCTCCAAAAATGAGGGTTTCACTTGTAATTTCAACAGAAAATAAGTAACAATAATAATAAACTAACCTGATCCATCATTTAATGTCACTTCCATAGTCAAGAAACATTCATTAAGCACTGATTATGCATAAGGCACTCTGCTAAACACTAGAGAAACAAAGAAGGGCAAAAACAATCTCTGCCTCTGAGGAGTTCACATTCTAATGGGGGAGGTAACATGCAAACAACTATGTATATACAAGTTATATACTGGATAAATTAGAAGTAATCTCAGAAAGTGGGGCAGAGGAAGATGGAGTGTGACCTCCTACTGAAAGTAAGTTCTGAGCTGAGTCTTGAAGTCGGGGAAGACAAAAATTAGAGATAAGGAGAAGGAACACACCAGGTATGGGGACAGCCCACAAAAAGGCAGGAAATCAGGAGATGATGTCCAGGAACATCAGCAAGGAGGTCGGTATTGTCTGACGATAGAGTGTGTAGAAGGTGGTAAACTGTAAAAGGGCTGAAAAAGTAAGGAGGGTACAGGCAGTGAAGGACATTAAAAACCAACTAGATTGATCTTATATCTGATCATAGAGGCAATAGGGAGTCACTGGAATTTATTGAGTAGGGGTAATAACATGGTCAGACCTGTGTATTACAACAGTCATTTTGGCAGCTGAATAGAGCATAGGCTAGAATAGAGAGATCCTTGAAGCAGAAAGGTTAACCAGTAGACCACTGCAATAACCCAAGCACAAGGTGAGGAGAGCCTGCACCAGAGTGGAGTTGTGTCAGGGGAGGTAAAGGAAAAAATATGAGAGATGTTGCAGAGGTAAAAATAAAAACTTGGCAACAGATGGGGTATGGGGTAGGGTGACAAATAAGAGAGAGAAGCAGTTAAGGGCGGCGGAGCCAAGATGGTGGAGTAGAAACAGCTCATCCAAGCCACTCTGCCCCCAGATTCCCCCCAAACTATGTAAAAGGGGACTCTGAACAACTTCTGGAGCCCCAGCACCCACAGAACGACACAAAGAAGCTAACCTCCCGCTGAGGACAGCCCAGCAGCCCTACAGGAAGGACCAGCGCAGCACTCTGGGAGCTGGCAGCTGCAGCGCACAGAGGGCGGGAAGCCAAGCCGAGCGGAGCCCAGGTCTCCTTGAGCCCCAGGGGGGCAGGGCCAGCAGCCGGCTGGAGAGACCCCAGAATACCAGCAGCTGTGGCAACTCCAGAATTATCAATATAGACATGCCTAGGACAAAGTAAGAGGCTAGTGTACTATGGACTTTGGGACCAGTATTTGGGGAATGCGTTGGCTCCCTCCCCTGGGGGCTAGAAGCCACTGAGGAGACACGCCATTTTGTAGTTTTCAGAGGCAGCTCCAGCTCCTGGCCTGCGAACTCTAGGGAGATCCAGTGATCAGTCTTGGGGGGTAATCACTCTTGCTTTAACCTCCCTGGATCTGGATTGTGATCTAGGGTGGAAGTCATGGGTGGGTTTACAGCTTGCCAGAAAAGGAAGTTGCCCCCCACACTTTCAGGATGAAAATTCCTCTATCTGGCCTTAAAGCCATAGTGTGGCAACAAGCCCAAAAGTCAAGTAATTAAGTGGCAACATGCCAAGGCAAAGGAAACAGAAAAATGCAACCCTAGACTCCTATTTTGGGGGCATAGAGCGGGAAAATGACTGTGAGGTCAGAAGTCCTGCTCCAAAAGCCCCAGAGGAAAACATGAGAGGGTTGCAGGCCATAGAGGACCTTAAGAAGGACTTTAAAAATCAAATAAGAGAAGTGGAGGAAAAATTGGAAAGAGAAATGAGAAGGATGCAGGAAAAGTATGAAATCAGGGTTAACAGCCTGACTGAGGAAAACGACACCTTAAAAAATAGACTAGCTCAAATGGCAAAGGAGGCCCAAAAGGACAATGAGGAGAAGAATCCCTTAAAAAGTCGAATTTGCCAGATGGAAAAAGAATCTCAAAAGTTCACTGAGGAGATTCATTCCTTCAGAGTTAGACTGGAGCAAATGGAAGCTAATGACTTTATGAGAAATCAAGATTCTGTTAAGCAGATCCAAACAAACGAAAGATTAGAAGGCAATGTGAAATATCTCATGGGAAAAACCACTGACCTGAAAAATAGATCCAGGAAAGACAATTTAAAAATTATTGGACTACCCAAAAGCCATGATCAAGGAAAGAACCTAGAAATCACCCTTCAAGAAATTCTCAGGGGTGGCTCGGTGGCACAGTGAGTAAGAGCGCCGGCCTCGGAGTTGGGATGACCCGAGATCGAATCCGGCCTCAGAAAATGACCACCCACACACAAATAATGACTAGCCGTGTAACCTTGAGCAAGTTACTTAACCCCAATTGCTTAAAAAAAAAAAAAAAAAGAAATTCTCAAGGAAAATTGCCCTGATGTTTTAGAACCAGAGGGCAAAATAGAGGTTGAAAGAATCCACAGATCACCTCCTGAAAAAGATCCCAAAAAGAAAACTCCCAGGAATATTATAGCCAGGCTCCAGAATCCCCAGATCAAGGAGAAAATACTACAAGCAGCCAGGAAGAAACAATTTCAATATTGTGGAAACACAATCAGAATAGCCTAGGACCTGGCAGCTTCTACATGGAATATGATATTCCAGAGGGCAAAAGAGCTGGGAATGAACCCAAGGGTCACCTACCCAGCAAAACTGAGTATTTTGTTTCAGGGGAAAATGTGGTCATTCAGTGGAATAGAAGACTTTCAAGCATTCTTGAGGAAAAAACCAGAATTGAATAGAAAATTTGACATCCAGATGCAAGAAGCAAGACATGCCTGAGAAGGTAATCAGGGAAAAGAAATCAAAAGGAACTTATCAAAGTTGAACTATTTACATTCCTATAGGGAAAAGCAATAACTGTGACTGATGATATCTTTCTCACTATGAAAATAATGGAAGAAGGGGGTGTGGTCATATGAAAACATATGTGAATGTGTGTGTATATGGTTACAGTTATATGGATAGAGGGCATAGGTTGAATTTGTTGGGAAGGGAGAATACTCAAGGGATGAAATTATGAGGTGAGAGAGGAAAGTGGCAAGAGGAGATGGGGAGAGACAGGGTAGGGTAAACTATCTCATGTAGAAGAAGCAAGGGAGGGGGACAATAGGAAGGCAAAAAAGGCAAAACCACATTCTCATTGAATTTGGTTCAGGGAGAGAATGACATACATACTAAATGGGATATCTCAACCTGCAGCAGAATAGGGGGAAGGGGGATGAGAGGAGGGGTGATGGATGGGAGGGCATCCTTGGGGGGAGGGGAGGTTGGAAGTACCCACTATAGAAGAGGGACAGGATCATGTAGGGAATGGACCAGGTGGGGGGTGGGATGAGTGGGAGGGAATTATAAGCAGCCTTGTACAATATATCTACTATGATAATATTTTGCATAGCTAGACTTGTAGAACATATACTGAATTACTTATCTCCCCAGAGGGAATGGGTGACAAGGGAGGAAGGAAATGGATCTGAAATTTGAGGTCTTAACATTAAATGTTTCAAATATATATAAATACTATTATTAATACTCTTTTGCTTATAATTGGGAGATAAGATGTGCAGGCATTGGGACACAAAGATTCACCTTCCTCTAATGGAAAAGTCGAAGGGGGTATGGTAGAAGGTATGGGAGAGAGCAGATTGGAGGAAGCGATATCTTGTGGGACTGCTATTCTGGGAGGGGAATAACAGGGGGAAAATGATTGTAACTCAAAATCTGGCAGAAATGAATGATGTAAAACAGAAGTTAATAAAGCATTTGTTTAGAAAAAAATAAGAGAGAGAAGTCAATATGAGCCTGGGTAAATCAGAGGACAGTGGTGTCCTTGACAATCCCCTCAGAATAGGGGAGGGGTTGAGGGGCAAGATAATGAGTTTTATTTGGGGCATATTGAGTTTAAGAGGTCTCTAGAACATCCAGTTTGACATTCATGAATCAGTAGTATCGTTGGGGAGGATCAGTAGAGGCTGGAGATTGATGGTGTAGGTATTTCTGATGCTGGTTTTATGTCTTCTCCAAAATGCTGATTTTATGTCTTCTCCAAATGTTGCCATTGCAATGTGTCTGGGGGTAGTCACAGGTATCTGTGAAATCATGAAATCAAAACGAGGTTTGAATAATGAATAAAAGGCTATGTAGGACACTTGGCAGCCAACCTTCTTGTGACCAATCTCTCCAGACTTAGCTATGTACCTAACCCCAACCTATATGCAGTATACTCCCTGGCTAGTACTCACAACTTTCCTCACTGGGTGACACCTAAAATTACTGCAGCATATACTTTGAGGAGCTAAGTTTACCTCCCTGGAATATTTAAAAAGCAGAGTAAAACTTAACATTGATAGAATATAAGCTCCTTGAGGGAAGGAACTATTTTATTTTTGTCTTTTTATCACCATGCTTAGCACAGTGCCTAACATAGAGCCAGTGCTTAATAAATGTGTTAATCGATCAATTAATTGATTAGTTGATTGCTCAATTAATTTAATTGATTGGTTGACTTCAGTAAGGGAAGGTACATAGGATAATAAAATAATTCCTTGGATCTTCAGTTTGGTTTCTTATACCATCCAGTGGCCAAGTCTTATCTACATGCATTTCACTGAATGAAGAGTATAAAACTTGCAGTAGGCAAACTATTTGAGTTACTTTTCATGAAAGAAATAAAGAGAAAACAGAAAAAGAGACGTAAATTAGAATATGGAGAAAAGGCACCACCTACCAATTAGCAGCATCCTCTAGGCTATTGTAAAAAGAGCAAAAGTATGTGTTCATATTTTCATGTGTTCAACTAAGTACAGAATTTCCTTCACAAGACTTGATCAGCAGCTTTCTGTGGGAAACATAACTACCAGAGCTTAACCATAATGGCCATTATGATCCCAGGCCCAAGCCATCCTCCATGCTTCTCTGTTTTCTTTGTTGTACAACCAAACTATTCAAAAGGCCATATTCTAATGTTGCACAAACCCTGGGCAGTGAAAAGATGCTAGTCCCTGCAAGAGTTCGAGAGCATGTAAGGACACTGTGAGCTTATCCAACATCATGCTTCTCCAGCAGAAAGAGGAAGAATAGGCCTGATTAAAGCATTTCCCCCAGCTATAGAACCCTGAGACTCCCTTCCTCTTGACTCATCTCCTCAAAAATACATCCATGGCATTTTAGGTGTGAAATTTCAGTCCGTGTCTACAGGAATAGCTTTCATTCCTTACAAATAATGATGGATTTTTGTGCAATAAAATAGTTGAGCGTGCTAAATGATTCACAAAACAAATCAGTGGCAATGCAGACTTTCTAAGGGATCCCTTTTTAGATGCCTAAAATCCTACAGATCTAAAAGGTGCATGAGAAATGTTTGCATTAAAATTTTGTTTTTCTCCATTGTTGATAATGATAACTCCATTGTATTCATTCATTCACTCAACTAATCAGTTCTTCCAAAGGTGTGTTATATTGCCCGAGTGATGACTGCCTGGTGCCAGTACCATCAGTATAATAGATTATATATTTAGAACTGGAAAAGAGCTTAGCGTCCATAAAGTCTAAGCTTCTTATTTTACAGGTAAGGAAGCAGGACCAAAAGAGGTTAAGTGGAATAGCCAGGGAGGCTATTCTGAGGCTGAATTTGAACCCAGAAATTCCTGAACTCAAGTCTGGTATTATCCACTGCATTATGCTGACTTTTGACAATTAAGGAGCTTGTCTATATACATTTGATATTGATACTTTTTCATCATTTGTTCCCTACATTACCACAAGGCTAGTTAATATGCAATATGTGATATAATGTAAGTTAACCTAGACACCTGTGAATACCCCTAGACACACTGTAATGGCAACATTAGAAGGAAAAGATGTAAGACCAACATCAGACACCTACACCATGGGCCTTCTAGCCTCTACTCATCCTCCCAACAAATGTTATTCCAACTTTGTCCAAATGCTACCCACACAAAGAAGGAAATTTCATACTCATATACTTGTAACCCATGGTTTATATCACCAAAGAAAAGGAATTTTGGACTCCCTTGGAACTCAGACTTGACCCCATAGACAGTTCTAAAAAATCTGCCCATCTGGTGAACCCATCTTTTCCAGAGATTCCAACCTATAATACTAAACCAGAATTCAAGCCCTCAGGTTGGGTTAGAACTTGGAGTTGTTCAAATATTAAGTAATCTATCCCTATAGCAATACCCATACTACTAAGTGACCTATATAGCTACTCCAGACTTATAGAACCATGCAGGGGAGGTCTCCTAAGTGAGGAAAGAACTTGAGGTCACCTAAGGGTCTGTATCCTTCTTATTCTCTTTAGGGACTGACTCATGGTACCAGTGAAAGACAGGGCCCAGGTTTGTTTCTATCCATTAGGTGCTGTACCTTATTGCTTGACGGTTCATCCTATAGCTCCCAAATTAGGGCAAGAACTGCTTGCCACTCTGCAAGGCATTCACTGCCTCTTACTTTCATTTCTCATTATCAATGTAATAGTAGTAGTATGTTAAGTTTCCATTTTTAATAAGGGACATTTGATACACTGATGAGTATCCAAACCTTTTCACCCCTCCTCAAGCCTCTTATGACTTTCCCTTCCCTCCCAGCCCCCACCAGCCACCTCAGATTAATGTTTTGCATCATATTTTATTTTTAAAATTAGAGCTCCTTCTTCTCCCCTCTTCCTTAATCATGTTACTCAGACGCCTTCTGCCACTATCTCTGCTTTCACCGTTATTTCATGTGAAGCAGTGGCTCTCCTCCTTGTCAAGGCTAACCTACATGCACAAGCATCCCCATTCCACCTGATCTTCTCCAGCAGATTGTCCCCTCTATAATTCCCACTTTCACTTACTAAATTTCTCCCTATCTACTGGCTGTTTCCCTATTACCTACAAATATGTCCGTGTGTCCCCCATCCTCAAAAAACCTTCCTGTTATCCATCCATCCATCCCCACTGGCTGTCATCCTTTTTATGGGTAAGCTATTTGAGAAGACTGTCTATAATCCATGCCTAGATTTCTTTTCCTCTCACTCTTCTTAATCTCCATAATCTGACTTCTGACTCATAATTCAACTGAAATACTTCTCTCTAAAGTTATCAATGATTTCTTATCTGCCAAGTCTAATGGACTTTTCTCCATCCTTATCCTACTTGGCCTCTCTTCAGCCTTTTAACGCTTCAACCTCCCTCTTATCCTTGATATTCTCTTCCTTCAACAGAGGATTTTATATTTGATCCTGGAGGTTATTGGGATCCCCTGCAGTTTGTTGAGTAGAGTAGTAACATGGTCAAACCTGTACTTCAAGAAAACCAATTTGGCAGCTGAGTGGAAGATGGACTGAAATGGAAGAGACTTGAGGCAGGGAAGCCAACCAGTAGGCTATTGCAACAGTCCAAGTGTGAGATGATAAGAGTCTGTACTAGGGTGGTGTCAATGTCAGCAGAAATAAAAGAGCATGTATGATAGATATTGCTAAGGTAAAATTAAAAGGACTTGACTACAGTTAATATGGGGGAGGGGTTGTCAAGAAAGCATGAGGAGTAGACAATGACACTTGGTAATGATCCTAGAAGACCAGGAGAATGGTGGCACCCTCCACGATAATGGAAAGATAGGAAAAGGGTAGTGCTTGGGGACTTTGTCAGCTTTGCACATGTTGAGTTTAAGATATCTATGAAATATCCAGTTCAAGATGTCTGATAGGCAGTTAAAGATGTAAATCTGAAGGATAGGAGTGGGGTTAGAATGAAAATAACCATCATAGAGATGATAACTAAATTCATGAGAGCTGATAAGATCACCAAGTGAAAAAGCATAAAGTGAGAAGGGAGAAGGGCACAATACAGAGTCATAGAGGACACCCACCATTGAGAATATAACATGGATAAAGATCTGGCAAAGGAGGCTGAGTAGTCTAGCAGGTAGGTGTAAAGCCAAGCATGAGCAGCTTTCCAAGCTGTGGACAGCTTTCAATCATTTTTTACTGATTACACAGTATAATGAACTCTCTGTTTATACAGTAACAAATTAAGGTAAAACATTCACAGGAATCAAAGTATAGCATTCGCAATGTTATAACTTAACTTATCACTAAAGTGGCCACATAGTTTTCACCAAAGTGGTCACATAGCTTTAAGCAAAAGATAACATTCATTTAGTAACACAGTCATTTAGTAAGTCCTTAATTCAATCATCTTTAAGGAGGCAAGCCTCCTTAATTGACACAAAGTACAAAGGTCAAAGTCCTCCACCCCTAAGTCACATTTTCTTAATCTCTTCAATCAAAAAGTCCTCTTTCTTCTTAACTGAAGAAGTCCTTAACTCAATCATCTAAATATAAAGGTCAGAATGTTCTACCCCTAGGCCATAGTGAGTCATGATTTTCTCAGTTTGCATTATATACCCAAAGAGAGGTCTTTTCATCTTGACTTGAGGCAGGCTCTCAGCTTCCATGTTTCCTCTTCCATGGTCCCAGCTCCTGCCCAAGTCTATCCAACTGCCACCTGGGTTCAAAGGCAGACAGCTCTCAGTTCTTTGTCCAGTTTCTTGTGTAGTTCCTGTTCCATACTAAAGCTCACAGTGCCTGGTCCATCTCAGGTCCTCCACAGTTTCTGTTCCTGGGAAGACAAAGCTTAGCAAAACCACAATAACATCCATGCACATTGCCAGCACTCTCATCAATTCACTTTCTGCCTATGAAATGAATATAGACCAAACAACAAGGTCTGAAGAATCAACACAAAACATCAGTATAGTCCCAGGACCTCTGTAATCATCAGCAAGACCCTCCTCCGGGATTTCTGTAAACATACAACAAGAAAATCCTCTTTCAGGGCTTCTGAACCAGCAGCAAGGTCCCAGGGCTTCTGTAACAACAGCACTGTCCTCTATCAGCAGATGAATCTAACAAAGTAACATCAAAACAGACAGACAGAGTACCAACACCACAGCCATGCCTCTTCCCAGTTCTCCTCTCTTCTCATTTCTCAGTTCTTCTCAATTCTCAGATCAGTCCTCAGTCCTCATTTCTCTTCTCAGTTCTTAATTCAGTACTCAGTTCTCTTCTCTCTCTCCAATAGTAGTAGCCCAGCCTCCAGATACTTGCTTCCAGAAGTTCTGGCCTCTCTCAGCCTGGGCTTTTCCTTATATACAGTGCTGTGTGTGTGTATATATATATATATATATATATATATATATATATATATATATATATATATATATATATATATATATATATATACACAGCAAAGATAGTTATGGTGCTTCACAAACTTAACTAAGAATGAATTAGCAGAGTTTCATACAAGAAAAGGCGATGATAGATTATGTATTTCTCTGGTATGAATGTCTTACAACCTTATCTGTCTCTATGAGAAGGATATTGATGATAATAAGAGCATATTATGAAAATTTTAGATCCTCCCTGTTCTGCCCCCTCCTCTTATGTCAACAAGTCCATTCCATTGTGGGATTCACAAGTTCTGGGACTTAATACCTGATGCAATTACGAACATGAAACTAAGTGTGAAGTATCTGTTAGCTTTCCAATACAAGGGGCAGGGAAGATCTTCAAATTCTCATTACCATTAGAGTAGGAGAAGAATCAGGTTAAAGGTACCAACAGGTAAAATGACTTGCCCATAGTCATATACCTCTTCTGTGACAAAGGAAAAATTTGAACCCAAGTCTCTCTGAATCCAAAGTAACTCTTTACCCAATATACCACAATGCCTTTTAGTTTAATCTTTGTTAGCTATTTAAATCAATCACTTTTCTTCAGTGATGACTTGCATAGTCTTTTCATATGGTATTATTTGAAAGACGTGATTTAAACTTAAGGTTGCAGAACTGATGACTATCAAAAAATCAATGATTTTAACTATGTCAGTCATCCTACCAAAGACCTTTGCTGTAAATATTTTTTTTAAAAGTCAGTTTAGTAAAAGGCCTTTTTTGTCCGGGAAAATTAAACATTTTCCCTTCTCATTTGCTATAACCTTACAAAATCCTTACCAGCATTAGATGCATCATGGATCTTAATGCAAAGGACATGGTGAAGAAACACTTCAAGGATTTGGCATAAATCAACCAAAAGCAAAATAGCATAGATAGAAACAGCTGAAGAGTTACCAGAGCAAGCTGAGCCTGGTAATATTAGCCATCAAGAGACTGGGTGGTTGGGGCAGCTAGGTGACACAGTGAATAGAGTACCAGCCCTGGAGTCAGGAGGACCTGAGTTCAAATACAGCCTCAGACCTGACACACTTACTAGCTGTGTGACCTTGGGCAAGTCACTTAACCCCAATTGCCCTGCCTTCCCCCCTCTGAAAAACCAAACAAACAACAAACAAAAGAGATAAGGTGGCTTGGTTTGGCTGTGTCTGTGACCAAATGAAAAGGCAAAATCAAAAATGGATCAATCCAAAGTTTTCAAATTATCTCTATGACTGATTTTAATAGCAGCTATTGAAATAACTATACCATTAAAAAGAGAAATGAACTGACTGAAAAAATGGTTGATTTGGCAACCACAGCCTATGTGTGTAAACACTGCATGAGCCTAACAAAAGGACAAATCCTGAGCAGTAACAGACTGACATTTCAGAGAAATATTAGACACCTCTTTGAGACAGGATCCCAGGATCAGATTGTTCACATGAGCCATAAAACCTGCCAAAAACCAGGCTCTCTATCTCAGAGTTTTTGAGCTCAAAAGGACCTGGACAGCCATCAAGCCCGTCCTCCTTGTTTTATTCAGGAGGTAACTGAGGCTCAGAAACTCAGGCCCTCAATGTCAAAGATCATAGTGATAATGTTAGCAGAGCTGGAACTGGAACCTACATCTCCTAATACATATGCCAGTGCTCTTTCTACCTGGCCTCTCACTGTGCAAAGACCATGGGCCAAGCACTGGTTTGGTTAGCCGTACCTACGGAAGTCAGTCATATCACAAGGAATGTCTGTTTTAATGTGGGTTTGAACAGAGGTTAATCAGGGAGTTCACAACTGACAAAGATTTATGAGCCAACTCTACATTCCTGATCACCATCTACATTTCATTTCCTTTTCTGTATACAAGTCAGAGGCTAGAGTTTCTGAGAATGGACTTTCCATACCTTGGAGAAAGAAAGAAAGAAAGAAAGAAAGAAAGAAAGAAAGAAAGAAAGAAAGAAAGAAAGAAAGAAAGAAAGAAAGAAAGAAAGAAAGAAAGGAAGAAGGAAGGAAGGAAGGAAGGAAGGAAGGAAGGAAGGAAGGAAGGAAGGAAGGAAGGAAGGAAGGAAGGAAGGAAGGAAGGAAGGAAGGAGGAAGGAGGAAGGAGGAAAGAAGGAAGAAAGGAAGGAAAGGAGGAAAGAAGGAAGGAAAGAAGGAAGGAAGGAAAGGAAGGAAGGAAGGAAGGAAGGAAGGAAGGAAGGAAGGAAGGAAGGAAGGAAGGAAATAAAAAAGAGAGGGAAAGAAAGAAAGGTCATCCTGTCATTTTAAGAAAAAACCCACACTTCACAATTTTAGAGCATAAGTTAATTTTTAAAACCTTGATATTACAAGCAGGGAGAAGTCAAATGACTCATAGAGAAAAATCTGTCAGTTATGTGAGCTCTACTTTCAAGCAATTTCCAACTATTATTTATAGTAAAGAATGAAAAATTAAAAAGCAAAGATAGTTATGGTGCTTCACAAACTTAACTAAGAATGAATTAGCAGAGTTTCATACAAGAAAAGGCGATGATAGATTATGTAGTTCTCTGGTATGAATGTCTTACAACCTTATCTGTCTCTATGAGAAGGATATTGATGATAATAAGAGCATATTATGAAAATTTTAGCAAGGGGATGAGGGAAATGTAAATCCCAAATGCAGGGAAATGGACGTGACTGCTCATGTTACACTGAAATGGAAGCTAGTGTAAAGATGGTAATCACGTCAAGAGACAAAAGATATAGGGGCCCTCTCTCTCTCTTTGCCTCCCCACCATATGCAAGAGTTTTCGAGAGTTCCTTAGTATGATCACTCAGGAAACAGTCTGGTGGGGGCGGGGGGGAGGATTTCATCAATGGAGTATTTCTTCAACAAGGCAAAAGAAATCTGGCCAAAAGAGCATCACCTGAAGTCTTACTCTTCTCTGACAAGAGTTATGGACCTTGTCAACTCCGCTATTTCCATGAGTTGCTTGAACAAAGCAGTGATCCAAAGGGGAATTGCTTCTTCAGTATGTCCCCCAAAGCATTTTACCTTCCAAGGAGAGTCTAATAAGCTTAATAGGATAACTGAGTGATTTCTGTTTTTGCATTTGTCCACAAAGTCTTGTGAATCCTTTGCATCTTAAGTATTTTCTGTAGGTGAAATAATGATGGCCCCATATCTAATATTCATATTCAATCAATCAATATTCATTTATTAGTTAAGAACTACTATGTGTCAAGTACTAATGCTAGGATCAGGGGAATACAAAGACAAAAATAAAATCTGTTCCTAACCTAAAGGAGCTTACTACCCATTGAATTGTATAACTCTATCAAACTGTACAAATTCTGTCGAAATTGTACATTATGCAACTGAGCACCTGTTTGGTATCCTGCTACAAATATTTGGGGAAACTAGGCATGCATCATACCTAAGTTTTATTTTAGAGATTTTCCTGAGGAGGACAAAGAATCAAAGAGAGAAAATGAACCTCTTTGGGTCAGGCCTCCATGATTAGATTCCATTCATATGAGTGCAGAATCCTTGGGAGGCCCCAAAGGCTAAAATATGGCCAACTGAGGAAATAATTCAATAGACCTTTAGCTTCAGTCAAAGATGGAAGTTACTAATATATAATATATCAATGATTTTTTGGAGGAAAGGGAGGTTCTAGACCAGTAACTATATTGGTAAGAGGACTCTCTCCCCCGAGGCAAATGAGGACTCATTTTTAACTTACATTCTCAAGGAATTGCCTTGGACAACTGAGAGTTTGAGATATTTGACCATAGTCACAAAGATAATATTTGTCAAAGGAAAGACTTAAACCCAGATCTTCCTGACTTTGGGCCAGACCTCTTTCCATTATACTATACCATCACTTACTGATGATACAAGGTAGAATTTCATGTAATACATGTTTATATCTAATATCTTGTTTTTTACAACACACTTTTCCTTTAGCATCTTTCTTTCTCTCAAATAAAATTTTTTTTTTAAGTTTCAACTAATATAGTCCTGTTTCTGCCTGGTCTTGGTGCAGAAGACAGAATTGGGGTATTTCCCCTCCTCAACAAAAGTGATACAGAGGGCCAGTGGAGGGTTTTTGCTTAAGAAGATGAAGAAGAAAATCATGACTCTCATCCTAAAAAGAGTTAACTGAAGAGCTAATGGGGATGTATAATGCTTAAAAAGCAAAGTCAGTAGATGGCGGAGTAGAAACAGCTCATCCAAGCCACTCTGCCCCCAGATTCCCCCCAAACTATGTAAAAGGGGACTCTGAACAACTTCTGGAGCCCCAGCACCCACAGAACGACACAGAGAAGCTAACCTCCCGCTGAGGACAGCCCAGCAGCCCTACAGGAAGGACCAGCGCAGCACTCTGGGAGCTGGCAGCATGCTGCGTGCAGAGCGCAGGGAGCCGAACCGAGCAGAGCCCAGGTCCCCGTAAGCCAAGATTTTAGTCCCAGGGCGGCAGGGCCAGCAGCCGGCTGGAGAGACCCCAGAACACCAGCAGCTCTGGCGACTCCAGAATTATCAACATAGACATGCCTAGGACAAAGTAAGGGGTTAGTGCCCTATGGACTTTGGGACCAACATTTGGGGAATGCGTCGGCTTCCTCCCCTGGGGGCTAGAAGCCACTGAGGAGACATGCCATTTTGTAGTTTTCAGAGGCAGCTCCAGCTCCTGGCCTGCGAACTCTAGGGAGATCCAGTGATCAGTCTTGGGGGGTAATCACTCTTGCTTTAACCTCCCTGGATCTGGATTGTGATCTGGGGTGGAAGTTGTAGGTGGATTTAAAGCTTGCCAGAAATGGAAGTTGCCCTCCCACACGTTCAGGACGAAAATTCCCCTATCTGGCCTTAAAGCCATAGTGTGGCAACAAGCCCAAAAGTCAAGCAATTAAGTGGCAACATGCCAAGGCAAAGGAAACAGAAAAATGCAACCCTAGACTCCTATTTTGGGGGCATAGAGTGGGAAAACGACTGTGAGATCAGAAGTCCTGCTCCAAAAGCCCCAGGGGAAAACATGAGAGGGTTGCAGGCCATAGAGGACCTTAAGAAGGACTTTAAAAATCAAATAAGAGAAGTGGAGGAAAAATTAGAAAGAGAAATGAGAAGGATGCAGGAAAAGTATGAAATCAGGGTTAACAGCCTGACTGAGGAAAATAACACCTTACAAAATAGACTGACTCAAATGGCAAAGGAGGCCCAAAAGGGCAATGAGGAGAAGAATGCCTTGAAAAGTCGAATTTGCCAGATGGAGAAAGAATCTCAAAAGTTCACTGAGGAGATTCATTCCTTCAGAGTGAGACTGGAGCAAATGGAAGCTAATGACTTTATGAGAAATCAAGATGCTGTTAAGCAGATCCAAACAAACGAAAGATTAGAAGGCAATGTGAAATATCTCATGGAAAAAACCACTGACCTGGAAAATAGATCCAGGAGAGACATTAAAAATTGTTGAACTACCTGAAAGCCATGATCAAAGAAAGAACCTATAAATCACCCTTCAAGAAATTCTCAAGGAAAACTACCCTGATGTTTTAGATCCAGAGGGCAAAATAGAGGTTGAAAGAATCCACAGATCACCTCCTGAAAAAGATCCCAAAAAGAAAACTCCCAGGAATATTATAGCCAGGTTCCAGAATCCCCAGATCAAGGAGAAAATACTACAGGCAGCCAGGAAGAAACAATTTCAATATTGTGGAAACACAATCAGAATAGCCCAGGACCTGGCAGCTTCTACACTGAGGGATCGAAGGGCATGGAATATGATATTCCAGAGGGCAAAAGAACTGGGAATGAACCCAAGGGTCACCTACCCAGCAAAACTGAGTATTTTGTTTCAGGGGAAAATATGGTCATTCAGTGGAATAGAGGACTTTCAAGCATTCTTGAGGAAAAAACCAGAGTTGAATAGAAAATTTGACATCCAGACACAAGAAGCAAGAGATGCCTGAGAAGGTAATCAGGGAAAAGAAATCAAAAGGAACTTATCAAAGTTGAACTATTTACATTCCTATATGGAAAAGCAATAACTGTGACTGATGATATCTTTCTCACTATGAAAATAATGGAAGAAGGGTGTGTGGTCATATGAATACATATGTGAATGTGTGTGTATATGGTTACAGTTATATATGGATAGAGGGCATAGGTTGAATTTGTTGGGAAGGGAGAATACTCAAGGGATGAAATTATGAGGTGAGAGAGGAAAGTGGCAAGAGGAGATGGGGAGAGACAGGGTAGGGTAAACTATCTCATGTAGAAGAAGCAAGGGAAGTGGTTGCAAGGGAGGGGGAGAATAGGAAGGCAAAAAAGGCAAAACCACATTCTCATTGAATTTGGTTCAGGGAGAGAATGACATACCTACTAAATGGGATATCTCAACCTGCAGCAGAATAGGGGGAAGGGGGATGAGAGGAGGGATGATGGATGGGAGGGCATCCTTGGGGGGAGGGGAGGTTGGAAGTACCCACTATAGAAGAGGGACAGGATCATGTAGGGAATGGACCAGGTGGGGGGTGGGATGAGTGGGAGGGAATTATAAGCAGCCTTGTACAATATATCTACCATGATAATGTTTTGCATAGCTAGACTTGTAGAACATATACTGAATTACTTATCTCCCCAGAGGGAATGGGTGACAAGGGAGGAAGGAAATGGATCTGAAATTTGAGGTCTTAACATTAAATGTTTCAAATATATATAAATACTATTACTAATACTCTTTTGCTTATAATTGGAAGATAAGATGTGCAGGCATTGGGACACAAAGATTCACCTTCCTCTAATGGAAAAGTCGAAGGGGGTATGGGAGAAGGTATGGGAGAGAGCAGATTGGAGGAAGCAATATCTTGCGGGACTGCTATTCTGGGAGGTTGGTTAGGGGAATAACGGGGGGAGAATGATTGTAACTCAAAATCTGGCAGAAATGAATGATGTAAAACAGAAGTTAATAAAGCATTTGTTTAAATAAAAAAATTTTAAAAAGCAAAGTCAGTGAAAGAGAAAAAGGATAAGTAAAAGGAATAAAAAAATCATAGACTTTTTTTAAAGAGAAGCTTTGAAAAGCCTTGAAAATGTCATAATGAATGTGAATGTATGAGACAATTTTCTAAGTGCCTATTATATACAACATGCTTATGGTAGTAGGTACAACCCATCAGTGAGGAGGAGGAGAAGGAGAAGGAGGAAGAAGAGGAGAAGGAGGAGGAGAAGGAAGAGGAAGAGGAGGAGGAGGAGGAAGAGGAGGAGGAAAAAGAGGAGGAGAAGGAGGAGGATAGCTAGCATTTTATATAACACTTTAGGTTTTGCAAAACTTTATATATGTTGTCTTATTTAATCCTTCTTGAGTGGTAGTTGGCTATTATCATTCTCAATTTACAGATGAGAAACTGAAGCTGAGAACAGGTAAGGTGACTTGCCTAGAGTCACACAACTAGTATCTAAGGAAAGAAAGATATGTACACAATTCTTCCTGATACCATGGCCAACCCTTTATGCACTATGCCACCTAGCAGCTGTCAACTTCCCTCAGAGATCATATATTCCTTGGGGGATATAAGACACAGGATCATAGATTTGGAGGAGAAAGGGACAATAAAGATTCTTGAGTCCAACCCTTTCATTTCACAGATCAGGAAAAAGTTACTTCCCCAGGGTCACACAAGTAATATCTGAGGCAAGTTTAAACCCAAGTCTTCCTCCTGACTCCAAGTCCATCACTATATACACTACATCATGCTGCTTCTATACATAAACATGAAAAGAAAAAGGAAAACAAATCACTTACTATATAGTAGAGATAATAAGTCGTGGGAGAGTTCAAAAGAAAAATAAAGTCAGTCAGTCAACAAGCATTTGTTGTATGTCTCTGATGAGTCAGGCAAGGTAGAGTTTATCATTGCCAACTTTAAGATCTGCCTAACACACAAATGTCATAATAATGTACAAATCTGAACATGCAAGTCTTATGCATCTTTATAAGTAGAGCTATTTCCAAGTACTGAGACCATAGAGTTATATACTAGATTTTATTTTTGTTCATCTCCCTTAATGGGTGGGGCAGTGGTGATGTGAATTATACAAAAATTAAGGTTTAAGAAAAAATTAAAATTCCAGTTTAAAAAATTCTCATTTATATATTCTCTCTCTCTCCCCCCCTTCTTCTCTCTCCTACACACACACACACACACACACACACACACACACACACACACACACACACACACATACACACGCTTCTATCCCTCTCCTTAAATTGGGCCCCTTTCAATAGCTCAGCACTCAGCTGGAAGAGGTGGACATAGGAGAATAATCTATCATTAGTATTCTAGAGTTGACCATAACACTAACACTGTCTGAGTTTTCCATTCCCACCCTAAATGGAATGCTTGTTATTGAGGGGAAATTGAAAGGTTTTTGTTTTGAAATTTTCACATGTATAGATTTTTCAAGCATAGATAACACCAACATGCAAGTCACATATATTAACAACAAAGAACAAGTGAATTATTTTCTATTTTTCCACCAAAAAAGGGTTCTTTGAAAACTCAAAGACACCTTTAAATGAGAAGCCTAGTGAACAGATTGAATTAACAATATAGAGTCACAAAACGTGGATTTTCCAGGGATTTTACTCAAGTCTCCTAAACCTGAAAAAAAAATCTATAAATGTGATTTTCTTCCAGGCTTTCATTTATTGTATCCTTGCAACAGTAAATACTTTGCACATATATGAGTGCTGGTCTGCTAGGTCTTGGCTGAGCTATATATCTAGTCGATTCCAGATCAAAATATCCTAGAACCGGGCTGCCCTCAACCTTTGTTTATGATGAACTGTTGTTATCCAGCAAAGACAATGTACTAAAGACAGAATTTCACAATCAGGATTTTCTACATTGATGTTTGGGGAAAAAAATGTTAGTGTCAATGTGGATTTGTTGCTAGATAAACTGAGTCAACACTTTGTAGTGTCACTGTTTAATCCTTGCTGTCATAGAAGTTTTATGTTTAGGATTTCACTAAGACCAGTTCAGTGTCTTGGAAGGCATTCAGCCCATCAGAGCGTAACAAAAAGGACTTATGGAATTCCTCAACTTTTCCACTACAAGGCCTAAGGTCTTCATCTGGGGCTCTTCATCCAGAAGGTGATTAAATTGATTGGTTGACAACATTGTTATTCATTTCACAGTTTTCATGCCCTAGCTATTGAGCATGAATACAAGGGCCTCTTCAATGGAATGAGCAAATTTATGGGGGGAAAAAACACATATACACCAGCACTGTAAATAGACTTCCAGCAGATGAAGTCTGCTTTTGATTTTTTTTTAAACAGAGCTACAGTATTATCACTATCCTTTGGCAATCTCTTATGACTATAATGATGTCTTTTTGAATCATTAATTTATCTGTGGGGTTATAGATGACTGGTGAGACCAATCTAAGATTAACATAGTGTGTTGTATGTTAGATACAGAGATTTCATGAGACTAGATTTTACCCTTTAGTTCTTCACATCTGAATCCATGTTACCGTCTTTGCTACCATCACAATCTTGGAAATTGCTCATTTATTACACCAGATTTCTCCCACCCAGGATATGCAAATACCAGAGGATCTATGATTTTGCCAGCATGAAGAACTCAGAGTGTGGGAATTCCCTCTACCAACACAAATCACAATCCAACTATTATTTCCAAGCCATTTATTAAACATCTATTGTGTATAATAAAGCACAGGGTAGGCACTAAAATAAAAAGATAAAGCCAACCAAAGAAAAAAGGGTCCTTTTGAAAAACAAAGCAAAAAAAAGAAAATTATGGACTAACGAGCCTAATGAATGCCATTTATTTATTAAGTAAAATACAAGCAAAGGGGCTATCAATCCTATTTTTAAAATTATATACTATGATTAGGTTGGATTTATAACAGAAATGTAAATCTGATTCAATATAAGGATGATTATAAATATGACAGTCCACATTAATAGCAAAAAAAAAAAGTAAGACCACATGATTGTATCAATGAATGCTGGGAAACATTTCATGTTTTACTAACTTGTCTGTTTGTTTTTTACAAAATTCAAAATTCATTTCTATTTTTAAAACTCTAAAAAGCATAGTAATTAAGGGGCCATTCCTTATTGACCTAAAACCAAGAACCAAGAACAAAGATTATAACAGAGAAAGGCAAAGGGCCTTTCTAATATTATTAGGAGTTTCACAATAATGTCTATTGTTATCAATATTATGCTAGAAAAATAGCTATAGTAATAGGAAACAAAAAAAAAAGAAATTGAGGAAATAAGCATAGGTAAAGAGGAAACACACAGAGATTCAGAGATTTGCCCACTGTCTCACAACTAGTAAGTGTCAGAGCAGGAATTTAAATCCAATTCTTCCTGAGTCCAAGCTCAGCATTCTAACCATTATGACACACTGCCTCCTTCAGACACAATAATTCTGTCTTCAGAATCAATGACCCACAAAATCTGAATTGAAAAGGATCTTATACATACATGCACAGCCCATCTCATACCTGAACCAATGTCACCTCTAACATATCACCCCCAGACAAATGGTCACCCCTTTCCTACTTAAAGATTTGGTATTTGCATTTCCCAGGTGGGGCAAATCTGGTGCAAAAAATGAGCAATTTCAAAGATCATGATAGTAGTGAAGACAGTAACGTAGATTCATAATATGTGAAGTACTAAAGGGTAAATAATGAAGACATTATTGACATACATCTCTCTTAACAACTGGAGCCCATCACTGACATTCTTTCTCTGTTCCTTGTTTGAACCTTCATCATCACTGATATTGGAACTTGCCTTAGGAGTCCAGTTTCAGGCTTTCAGGAAGGATGAGGAAATATTCCATCCACTTGACTATGCAAACCTAGCCTTTGACCCCACTGGAAAAGTAGTTGTTTCATGGTCACATGTGATGTGAAGTTTAAAACCAAATAAGCAATTTAATGAAAAATTGTGAACTCAACTCTGAAACCAGAGGACATAAAGTAGACAATATGTTACACAAAGGTGTAATGATACAGATGTATCAAGCAAACCCTGAGGATGAAGAGCTTACCTGACAAGTGAACTGGCAGGTATTGATTGCCCTTCTGAACTTTCTTGTTTCTTGTGTCCTTGAGATCACCACTATCCTCCTGGTCACCCAGGCTCTCAAACATGGTGTCTTCTTTGATCCATCATTTACCCCACATATCTAACCTATTGTCAAATCTTGCCCATCTTCACAACAGTTCTCATGTACATCAGTTTCTCTCCACTCATAACAGCCTCAACCCTAGCTCAGGCCCTCATCACCTCTCACCTGGACTATTGTAATAGCCTTCTAACTGGCATCTCTACTCTAAGCCATCCTTCACTCAGCTGACAATGCGATTTTCCTAAAGTATAGGTCTGCCTTTATCCCACACATAGAACTCTCCCCCTCCCACCCTGCTCAATGTGCTCCAAAAATTCCTATTACTTCCAAAAGCAAATATCAAGTTTTCTGCTTGGCATTCAAAGCTCTTCATGCATAATCCAACCCATTCCTCCTTTTCCAATCTTCTTACTCTATGATCTAACTACAGTGATTTGGTCACAGTTCCTAGAATACATCACTTTATCTCCTATCTTTGTGTCTCTGCAGCAGTGGTACCCTAAATGTCAAGACTTTACCCATGATGTCACTGATCCTCTTTGAAAACAAAGGATGACTAATAATGCCTTAAATGTGGAATGGTCTCTCCCTTCACCTCTGACTCTTAGTTTAGATGGCTTCCTTCAAGACTCAACTAAATTCTCACCTTTTTGCAGAAGACCTTTCTCAGGCACTCCAGCTGCTAATGCATTCTTCTTTCAGATTACCTCCATCTAGTTTGTATATATCTTGAACATACATAGTATATTACATATTGTCTCCCCTAATTGATTGTACAATCCTTGAGAGCAGGAACTGGGTTTTTTATCTTTCTTTGTATCCCTACCACCTAACACCGTGCTTGATATATGCTGGATAAATGTTTGTTAACTAACTATTGTATTCTCATGTAATTTAATTCAATTCAACTAACATTTAATAAGCATGTATTCTGTCTGTACAAAACACTATACAAGGCATTGGAGAAGATGAAAACATTAGTAAGGTAAGCTCCCCATCCTCAGGGAGCTATATAAAATGAGAAGACTGGACTAAATAACCTTTAAAGTCCCCTCCATCTCTGACATTCTATGGTTCTGTAATCCTACCTACAATACATACTTTTTTCATGTTAAATACAGTTTTCATGTGCCCTAGATTTCCCCATTTTCAATAAAGTTTGTATTTTCAACAATAATCTGACAAAAGAATGTCCTCTGTCAGACCTAATTTGAGGGTTTTGAAAATATGGCCAAACTACCAGTAAGTATAGTATATGGGTATGGTTAATGCCATTTACACTTCTAGACTAGAACTATGGCTCAAGTCCACTTCTTAAGAAGACTAGAAAAAGTTACATCTGAGATTTATTTATGATTCTCTTGAGTGAAGTATAGCAGGTTGAAAGATGTATGCTAGAATTACATGGGCAATTAACTCGTCTTGTCATTTGAAGTAATGACAGCTGGTAATCAAATCTTTTAATTCTTCCCTGTTTTTTTAAGTTCTTTCTTATTTTTACTTATAGTAATCTCCTGATCTCTTTTTTTCTTTCTCCCAACTTTTTCTCCATTTAGAAAATCCTGACTGAACTCTTTCTGACCTTCCCTTAGGCCTGATTTCTTCCTGAAATCTCTTGATTCATTTCTGTTTGTGTTCCCAGACTTCTAGTTTACTGCTTCTAGCTCCCTCTGCTGACCATCCTCTCTTTGAATACAAGGAAAATTTTCCTATTATGGCTGGGGAAAATGTCAAATCCAATCACCAGATCCCACCACTCCTTACACCTTGCTAATGTCATGAGCCTCTCCTGAATTTCTGAGTTGTCTAGCTCCCAGGTAATAAGGTATCACATCAAACAAAGTGAGATTGATAAAGCATATTGGCACAATATATCCCTACGTAAGCTCTTAAGTAAAAATGCATCCAGTAGCAAAGCACAAGGAAATGTGGTCCTTCTCCATTTATTTCTTGGCTTCTTTGGTGGTTGTTGCTGCCCCAAATGAAACTGCCTCATCTATAAAATGAGAGTAACTGAACTGAATCACAGAATGACAGTATCTTAGAGAGAGAAGAGACCTCAGAGACCATCTGGTCCAACCTCTTCATTTTACAAATGATGAAATGGAGGCTCAGAAATGCTCATCCATGGGAACATAGGCAATAAGCAGCAGACCCAGGATTTGAATCTGGGTTCTTCTGACCTCTAATCCATTACATTGTGGTCTCCAGGTGCATCATTATATTTCATATGTGCAGTACATTATTATTACCATCACTATAATAGATAGCAAGAAGACAGAAAGGTTAAATCAATTTCCAATGGAAACCACCAGGGTTCAAAAACAACCTAACCCTATTTCTTTAAGGCAGTCTCTCCTCAGCCTTTCCTCTTAGAATCGGGGTGGCTAGGTAGCATAGTGACAGGAGCACCAGACCTGTAGTCAGGAGGACCTGAGTTTAAATCCAGCCTCAGACACTTAACACTTACTAGCTGTGTGACCTTGGGCAAGTCACTTAACCCCAATTGCCCTGCCTTCCCCCCACCAAAAAGAAAAAAAAAAAGAATCCCTCGCTTCTTTCAAAGCTTAGCTCATGCTATCTCCTATATGGGTCTTCTCCTCAGTTGCTACTTTCTTCCCACACTCTTCAGAATTCACTGTGTATTAGCCCAGTATTTTCCATATTTATTAATTTATATACATATTATTTCCTTCTGAAAGATGTAAGCTATTTGAGGGTAATAATGGTTTCATTTTTATCTACCTATCCCCGGTACCTAGCACAGACAGTGCTTGGCACATAGTAGGCACTTAATAAATGCTTGTCCAGCTAGGGGCCTACAGTCAGACCTGAGTTTAAATCTGG
The DNA here is from genome assembly GCA_011680675.1 of Gymnobelideus leadbeateri. NCBI lineage: Eukaryota > Metazoa > Chordata > Mammalia > Diprotodontia > Petauridae > Gymnobelideus > Gymnobelideus leadbeateri. The sequence continues at coordinate 79,848 of WOXC01009090.1, forward strand.
CCCAGACATGTATTAGCTGTGTTGACCCTGAACAAGTCATTTAATCCTGTTTGCCTCAGTTCTTCATCTGTAATAAGTTGGAGATGGACATGGCAAGCAATTCTAGTATCTTTGGCAAGAAAACCCTACATGGAGTCATGAAGAGCCAAACTCAATTGAAATGACTCAAAAAATAACAACAAATAAATGCTTATTGAGTAAATAGGCAGAAAATGGGTTTTTTTTGTTTTTTTTTTTAAAAGCATGGTTGCTAAATGAAAAAAAAATTATAGGCAAGTAGTCATGTCACTGGTTAGTAAGTTACCAGAATTGTTCAATAGAGAACCAGCACCCCCTTGACCTAGGAGTGAACCCTAACCATTCAGACCAGGGGTCCATCAACTCCTGTGAGCAATGTGATGAAGTCCACGGACCCTGTCTCAACATAACGTTTTCAAATGCATAAAATACCTAAAATGACAAAGGAAACCAATTATATTGAAATATAGTTATGAAAAAAATTTAAGGGTTTTTAGACCCCAGGTTAAGAACTTCTGAATTAGACTAAGGTTAATAACTTCCCACACCTGTAAACCCAACTATGAACTAAACAACAGAATCACCACTGCTTAGAAGCCCCTCACCTATAATGTCACTGCCTCCCCCAACACTGGGCTTTCAATAAAGCCCAGCCAGAACTAGTCACAAATGTTCCTTGGCTCCACAATCCAAGAAAGCTTAAATATTTGTTGATTGATTGATTCTATTTATGTATTCATTCCCCTGTTACTAGCAGAGACAGCCATTTCATAGGCATTCGATGAATATTTGGTGAATAAATGAATTTCCATGTTTCTTAGCTTTCCTCACTCTACAATTGGAATGAGAAAGGAGAAGCTGACATCACACCAGCTGAAAGGTTTGAACCACCAGCCTTTACAACCAAGCCTAATTTTCCTTTACCAGGGCAGTGGTTAGAAAAAAAAAGTTCCTCTTTCCTTTTTTTAAAAAAATCTCAAAAATGAAAAAGAAAAAAAAACACTTATTTCTATTCACTTCTCAGGGAAGACAGTTTTACCCTTTGCTGGGTTGTTTCCCCCTCCAATTTTGGCTCTACACAGTGTGATACCAACCTCTCCAGCTGATAGTGTTTATGCCTGAGGTGGCTTGGGCGGATACCTGAAATCACCTTTATCTGCCTCAAATCAAGTTTGTGGCACTACAGACTCTTCAAACATTAAGTGTGAGAAAAAAAATATTCCATTGACAGGGAGTTCAGAAAGCCTGTCACTTGAGGCATGTAAGGTTCAACCAACCTACTCCTGTGAACCCTCTCAGACAGAAAGCAGCCCTCCCCCCACTGCTTTCCATCTTCCCTCCTTCCCCCCACCACCAGAGGGGATCAGCTGGTTTATTTATTCGATTCTTCCATCCCTGATGTCTGTGATCCTGTGATATGACTCCAATTTACCTTTACATAGTGCTATCTGCTGAGCTAATTCCATGTGCTCCTTTGTGCTCGCCTCTTATGTTTATTTCATTAAAATATTTACAAAGGAGCTTGAGAAATAAGTCACTATGCAAATGGAAATATGAATACATGATTTAGAAGAATATTAAAATTCATTAACCCTATTTACATTTAAACTATTATCATGTATATTTCAGCACCCTGCACCTGCCAAAATGCATGTTAATCTACATCAGCAGTACATTTAAAAGTCTGTTCACTGTCTTTATTTTCTTGTCAAGTAAAGTAAAAACTTCCTCACATTGGACACATTCAAAATTGCTACTGAGCTGATTTATTCATTCACCGTGTTTATTTCTAAAGCAGCCTGATAGAAATTTCTAGTCATCCTTTGACATTAAGTACCTATTCCAGGGAAGAATTTTTGTTCCTTTGTTAATTTTGAAACACACTACTTCTCTGATCACCCACTCAGAGAAGAAATAAGACAGACCTAACCAAGCAAAGATTGTGTCTATATGACATACAAAAGGCCAGTGAGTTCTGCACAACCAATGTTTCCCAATGGTGAGCAGAGACTGATCTGTCAAATTTTAAATTTGAAGATTTTTATGAGTTCAAAAAACTTATACTACACCCAGAAATACCACTTCTAGGGTTATATCCCAAAGAGACCACAGAAGTGGGAGGAAGACCCATATGTACAAAAATATTTATAGCAGCTCTTTTTGTGGTGGCAAAGAATTGGAAACTAAGGGGGTGCCCATCAATTGGGGAATGGCTAAACAAGTTATGGTATATGAACGTAATGGAATACTATTGTGCTATAAGAAACGAGGAGCAGATGGACTCCATATTTACCTGGAGAGGCTTATACAAACTGATGCTGAGAAGAGAAGAACCAGGAGAAATTTGTACACAATCACAGACACAACATATGTGTGATGACCAACTATGACAAACTGGACTCTTCTCAGCAATGCAGTGATATAAGTCAATTCCAAAAGACTCATGATGGAGAGAGATGTCTACATCCAGAGAAAGAACTAGAAAGAACTGAGTTTGAATCCTGATGGAAGCAAACTACTTGATCTTTTTCTTTTTCTTGTTTGGTTTTATTTCCTCTTTACCATTTTTCATCCTATCTAGTACATTCTGCCTTTGTAACCTGACTAATGTCTAATGTGAAAGTATTTGCAGATCCTATACTGGATTGTATGCCATGGTGGGGGGAGGAGGAGAGGGAGGGAAAGAAAATTTGAAACTCAAGGAATTATGGGACTGAATCTTGTAAACTAAAAGTAAACAAATTAATAAAGACAAAAAAGAAGAAAAAAACTTAGACTACAAAAAATCTTCTTAAAACCTATAAATATTCAAAACAACAACTCTATCCTCTCCTTTTTTCCTGCTCTTCCCAGTTTGTCTGAGGTAATACCCATTTAATGACTAAGAGTTAGGTAAAAATTGAGATGAAAGATGGCCTATTTTACCAGCCCAAAGATATTAATCTGGGAGGGGAAGACCCTCAGAATTTCTGGCCAGATCAGAAAATAATTGCTATTTGCACTCATTCAAGACCCAAAGAATGGGCAACAGAGACTTGGGCTTGGGCCCATTCAATGAAAGCCCCAATGGTTTGGTATTAAAGGCATAGTCAAGTAGCCCCATTTGAATCACAACAGGCTTTTTAAAAGTCTGTTTTTTCAGAGCTATGTTTCAAGAAATCATAAGTAAAAATGGTGCAGGACAAAGAGCAAATTGTCCCAGCTTTTTAGAAAAAAATACAATTTTTTTTTAAATCTAGTTCCAAACCTCAGGATTTCTTATAAAATATAAATGACCAAAAGTGATATTCCTTTGGACACAGCACTCACATGTCAGGGTATGACACCCCAAATGGAAAGAGGTACCTACATGACAACAGGAAAGAAGGAAGGAAGGAAGGAAGGAAGGAAGGAAGGAAGGAAAGAAGGAAGGAAGGAAAGAAGGAAGGAAGGAAAGAAGAAAGGAAGGAAAGCCTTTCCCAAATGGAACTGGCAGGTTGGGTCCCCAGAGAGCAACTACTACTACTCACAGAATATTGTTCATCCTTCCTTCTCAAAGCCAATCAATAACATCACCATCACAAAGGTGAAGGCTTGGCTTATAAATGAATATTATATTGTATTGTATTTAAGTGAGGTAGAGCTTCAAAAGTCATCAGCCTCACTGTCTCCTCCAAAGTCAACAGAGTTCAGTGGCAAGACAAGAATCAAGGCAATTGGAGATGGCCCAGGATGTTAAGGAAAAGATGTATATGTATATACACATACATAATACATGTGTATATATACACACGTGTATGTATGTGTATAGTATAAATAAAACTATATATAATATAAACAAAACAACCAGCTTGGGTTTTTTTCACTTTTTAGTCACTTACTAAGGCAATTGGATGGCCTAGTAAGTAGAGCAATGAACTTAAAGACTAGATCTGAGTTCAGATTCTGCCTCAAACAACTACCGGCTGTATAGCCCTGCTCAAGTCATTTAACCTCTCCCACCTTCAGTTCCCTCCTCTGTAAAATGCAGATAATAATTGCACCTACCACACAGTTAGTTGTGAAGATTAAATGAGAGATAATGTATGTTAAGTCCTTTACAAACTTTAAAGTACTATATAAATACAAGCTATTATTATAGGGAAAAAATTAGCAATCTCTACCTGCTGGAGCTTATAACTGCCTAAAGTTGTACTTTGCAACAATCCTTTAAGATGCTTCCTTGTATTTGTGCTTTGCTGTCATCCCCACTCACTTACCTCAGCTTTTCACATTCTCAGGTTTTGTTGCTGGTGATTCAGTCTTGTCCTTAGGCTTCTTCTCTTATCCCTCTTCACCTTTCTCTTTTCACAGTCTTTTACTCTCTCATTCTCAGGGCTACAACTACAAATTCCATGCACTTGACTCCTAAAGCTATGTTTCCATATTGCATTTATATAGATGTCAAATATAGATAATGCTGTATACTTATGTATACACATATATGCATATAGAAAATTCTGAGGGGCAGTATGGTGGAGTTGAAAGAGAGATGCCCTTGGAATCAAAAAGAACTGGATTCAAGATTTCCCACCCCATAGGCAAGTAATTTAACCTCTCCACACCCCCAAGCAATTCTCAAAATAGCAATTAATTGGGGAATGGCTGAACAAACAACATATAATTATGATGGAATGCCATGTGCTATAAGAAATGATGAGCCCAATGATCTTAGAAAATTATGGAAAGACTTGCATGAAATAATGAAGAGAGAAATGAGCAGAACCAAGTGAACATTGTATACAGTAACAGTAATATTATTTTAACAATGACTTTGAGCAAATAACTTATTTTGATTATTATAAATACTCAAATTAACTACACAGGACATAGGAAGAAACGTGCTATCTGCATGCAGAAAAAGAATTGCCAAATAGAAATATATATAGAATAGTTTTACATATGTGAGTGTGTGTGTGTACCTATTTATGTCTAATGGTAGCCATCTCTGGGGGCACAAAGAGGGGAGGGAAGAAAAAAAAGAAAATTTACATGATAACTTTGCTGTAAATTTAGTAGGAATAGCAAGTTGTACACAGTAGATTTGGAATTTCATGTGCAATTGTCCTTTTTATTACATTGTTATGGAAATGCTTGTTTTATTCCACAATTTACAAATAAAATAAATTTCACACACACATCATAATGAAGGCTCTATTGGTAGAGAAAGTACCCAATAAAAGTTCCCTATGCCCATTAGGTCCAAAGCACAAATTTGATCAAAAAATTAATAAAATAGACAGAGATGAGATGTAGTGCTTTAAATTCCTCATTTTCTTGAAGTTTACCCAAAGGGTAGTAGAGAGGTCCACAGTAGGCAGAAGTAGTATATAGGATATCATCAAAGAAATATTCAAGAAAAAAAGATATACATGGCACTTAGCAAGAGCAAGGGATAATCAGCTACTAGAGAACAGACCTGATTTAGTCAAGTCTGGTACTTTTGGAATTGTAATGAAAAAAGATTAACAGTTAACAAAGAAAACAACAAATTGGCCCACCAGGCAGCTAGCTGGAGTCAGGAAGACTCATCTTCCTGAGTTTGAATCTGACCTCAGATGTTTATTAACTGTGTGACCCTGTATCTTTGCCAAAATCCCAAATATAGTCATGAAAAGTCATGACTTAAACAATGTAACAATAACAAAATATGTCCTCTAGGTTCTACCTGATCAATTTTGTACCTTGCCAACTTTACTGCCTTACATTTGCATATAAAAAAACCAATTAATCTTAGTGGGGGAGTTAAAGTGAGAAAAAAAAGTGCTTCAGAGGTTTGTGGAAAGTAAAACTTTAAAAATTATTTCTAAGGGATAAAGATTGGCAATCAGAAACTGATAGAAGTTAAAGGAACTTTCTAAGCCCAAATCAGATAGAGACAAGACAGAAATGTTACTCCCGGTAAGGAAGGGTAAGTAAATTTCAAACACAGATCAAATGCCTGCAGGTTCCATTGAATTGACTAATTGCTATGACTGAACAAAAAAATTGGCCTCTAGAGGCAAAGACTCTCAGGTCTAGAGAGAAAAGCTATGCACAACTACATCTGGCAACTCACAAAGCTCCCTCACATTTTGGAAGCTAAGGATTTATCCCTAGTCTTGATGCTGAGTGTGTAAAGGGCTTTCCTCTCTAAAATAGCTGAAGCTTAAGATTCAGGGTCTCTAAGATAAAAGAGAGATGGTAAAGCACATTCTTTCTTCCTATAGGAAAGAGGTAATACCTCAGCTGAGAACTGGAGGTAAAGCCAGAAATAGAGAGCAAAGGGAAACTTCACAACCCCAGGCCCAACAGAGCAGTGCCTAGAAGTAACCATGAGATCAATGGATCACTCCCTGGCAAAGAACATATGCAGTGTAACAGAGGACATTGGAGACCCTTCTATATCAGAGGCATGAGTTACCTTTCTCCATACATGAAATTTTTCTATTTTTTGTTCCACTCTCTTCATGTGTCTGGCTATCTGTGTTCCTGTATTCCTACTCCTCCATCTCTGTTCCCTATGTGTGTCCACTGTGGCCACTGATGGTTTGTGTAGTCATACAGGATATATGCCTGATTTCTACTCATCATTAATTTATGCTCTTTTGAAATAATTGCATTGTTTGCATATTATCTTCTCCATTAATTGTAAAGTCCATGAGGGCAGGGAATTTTTTTTACCTGTCTTCATATTCCTAATAAGTAGATGTTTAATAACTGCTTATTGATTTAATTTGACTTGACTGATGGGAACTAATAAACTATGGGACTTTTGACTTGACTGATGGGAACTAATAAACTAATAAACTATGGTTTGTGAGTAGATATGGACCCAAAGAGTACCTTGTGCCTGCAGTGGCATTTTGGGAATGTGCAAGTATAAGGGGAAGGCACAGGTGCTATAGAAATAGGCATTAACATATAGCTCTTTTAATATTTGCAAAGTTTAAATATTTAAAATATTTGCAATTTATACAAATTATCTCCCCTGAGTATCACAACTCTCTAATCTATCAAGTTAGCTCCCCTTCCCAGTTTTACATAATCTGTAAATTTCATAAGAATACCATGTATGCCTTAGCTCAAGCCATTGATAAAAACATTAACCAGCACAGTGTTGAGTACATATCCTGGGAAAGGCTACTGGAGTCTTCCTCTAAGCTGACATTGAGTCTTGGAGGGCTGTCATTTAACCAATTCCAAATCAAACTATCTATAGAGGGAGACAGAAAAACGACATAAAAGAGAAGAGTGGAATGGATACTGAGCCCAAGTAAAGATAGAACATAGACAAAGGGAAGGACAAAGGCTAGGAAGATTGAGGATCATATCAACATTTGCCTCCTTGCATTAGATTTAATGGGGCAGCTGGAAGGCAAGGTGGACAGAGTGCTGAGCCTAGAATCAGAAAGACACATCTTCCCGAGTTCAAATTTGGCCTCAGAGACTTACTAGCTGTGTGACACTGTGAAAATCACTTAACCTTGTTTGCCTCAGTTTCTTCCATCTGTAAAATGAGCTAGAGAAGGAAATGGCAAATCACTCCAATATCTTTGCCAAGAAAACTCCAAATGCGGTCACAAAGAGTAGAATACAACTAAAAATTATTGAATAATAACAATAATTAGATCAAATAGTTCAACTCATTACCCATAGTTTGTGTATAGAGGTGTGAAGCCATGTGTTTTATTGTTGGCTCCTTTTCCCCCATTTTGTGACTCGTAAATTACTGGACTTCTCTACCCATATTCTTATTCTACATCTTATTTACTAAGTATGTTATCTGGCTTGACATATACAGGCAGTTTTCTCCCCCTATTCAGTTTAAAGTCCTCTTAATCAGATTTGCAAAAATGTAGTCAAATATATATATATATTTTACTAGCACTCATTAAGTGCCCTCCATTTCTGGAGTAGAGCACACAATTCTCATCTTTTAAATCACAGTCGAAGAATTCCAACTTCTTCGCTCAGACAAATTCCTTTCAACCAGTTCTTCCACTTCCCAAATCTATTTCTCTCTTCTGAACCCCTACCCTCAGATTGAAACAGTAAGCCTGTGACCCAGCTGTCCTCAGCTCCTTGCCCAGAATATAATTCCCGGGAATGCTTAGGCTTTTTCTAGTGGCATCATCTGTCTCCTTACAAATCACCAGAAATGAGTACTGGTCCTCAGATTTTAAAATCTCAAGAGGTTCTCCATTTATCCTGGATACAGAAATTCATATTTATGCTTATATGCATCTTCACAAAAAGGCATATAAATAGATTTACATATATGTACATTTGTATATATTTGTATATATTAACTGCCTTCGTGACTAAAGAAAGATGGAGGCATGGAGGTAAATTATTTTTAGGTAATGGTCTTCATGGTCAAACCAATTGTAGCTAGGTCCATTGCCCTGGATGTCTTTCTAAAACAGTAATTTAGGTTCCAGGGATGGGAAACCTGCAGCCTCCAGGTCACATGCAGCCTTGAGATCACAGGTTCCCCACACCTGGGTTAGGCAGATAGGCAACCAGCATTTATTAGCAATTTATTGTATGCTGGGCATTATGTTAAGTGCTAGAGATAATAACCACAAGCAAAAAGAGAGGTAATAAGCTTTCCGCAAGGAGCTTACATTCTAATGAGAGAAGGCAATCCATAAAAGGAATATGAAAAGGGGAAGTGAGAGGAGAAGGTCATGGTAAAGAAATCTAGAGTCAGAAAACAGCTGAGAGGGGAAGGAAACAAAACAGGAATTGGCCCGTCCCCAAAATGGAGGCCCCTGGAAGAAACCACCAATAGGAAAAGGGAATCAGCATGGTGGAGGGATGTTCTCATGTAAGAAGGTCCTAGACACTAAGGAAGGTTCCAACATAAGAAGGCAATTGAGTCATGGTGGCAAAATCTGGAAAGACAGAAGTACTGCCAGGAAGAAAAAAAATCTTTAGAATACTATTTTAAGTAATACTGATGAAATCACAGAACTGATTTTAAAAATATTTACAGATAGAGGCAAAATGGTATAATTGAGAAAGTGCTGGGCTTGGAATCAGGAAGACCAGTGTTTATAACCCATCTTTCTTGTGTGAATCTAGACAAGCCACTTAACCTCCATGTGTCTCAAAAAAAAAAAAAATCCTTAGGATTTATCTGCTTTCCTATATGGCTCCTAGTATGAACTAGAGAAATGAGTTTCTACAACATAAACTCTCCATGTTGGCCAAAGTTTTATATTCTTCTAGTATCTGAGTGCTTTCTATCTTAGGACTGAAAATGAAGACCATAGTGATTAGAGATAGAAATCTGACTGAATATGTGGATTGCTTATAACCTGAATATTCATATCAATTGAAACAATCCTCAATGCCCCCAACCTTCTTCTTCTGTACTTGTGTTCTAGGTTTAATAAAATTCAATCTCTTTTTCAATTGATTCCTTTCTCTTTTTCTTTCTCTCCCATTTTCCCATTAAAACTAGAAGTCAGATCAGGGCAAGACAACAATTAAAGAAAGCACAATTTCAAGGAACAGTTAATATGATTAGCCCTGCCCTATCTCCAAAAATCCTCTCTTTGCAAATAAATGTACCTATTCCCATAATGCTCTTTCCTGAAATGCCTTTCTAAACTAGATAAATTTCACTCTTTAGAGATCCCCATTTAGCCCACACAGCCTTGTTTAGGCTCACCACTTTAAGACATGGTAAAAAAAAAATAAAGTACTAAGCTACTACTTCTACTATAACTTAGCAAAACACCTCAGTAAAAAACGAAAGAATCAAATGTCATTAAAATATGCTGTCAATGTCACCTTAGGCTTAATTCTTCTGTAGAGTGAATCAAAGTATATATTTTAAGATCTGAAAATCAATGTCATATTCATGACTCCTTATTGTATCTAAATGCTTTGAGGCCAATCTCAACCCAGAGGCCAAGCCTCAAAATAGATGAAACTGAATTCTCTATTTTCCCCTGTACCTTCAGGTGAAGCAACTATGAAACACCAGAATGACCTCTAGACCTGAAGTGGAAGGGTCTAGGTTCAAGACCTGGCCCTGTCATCTGTGAGACTCTTGAAATGTTATAAGATCAAATATATAGGTCTGGAAGAGATCTTAGAGGTCATTTAATTCAAACCCCTCATTTTTCAGATGAGGAAGCTGAGGCCCCAGGAGCTTAAGTGACTTGTCCAAGATCATAGAGGTAGCAAACATCAGAAATAGTATCCAGCACTCCTTCCACTCTCTCTTTTGGTCTCCTCTGTAAAACAAGAGGGGTGTAGTAGATCAGAGGTGTCAAACAAGCAGCCCGTAAGCCACACATAGCCCAAAGCATTCCTGAGTATGACACAAAACAGGATAAAATATAGTCCTAACTGATTTTAATAAGGCAGCTAGGAGGCACAATAGATAGAGTGCCAGGCCTAGAGTAGGAAGATCTGAGTTCAAATTTAGCCTCAGACACTTACTAGCTATGTGACCCTGGGCAAGTCACTTAATCCTGTTTGTCTTAGTTTCTTCATCTATAAAATGAGCTAGAGAAGGATATGACAAGACACTCCAGTATCTTTGCCAGGAAAACCCCAGATGGGGTCACTAGGAGTCAGATATGACTGATCTGGTTTGAATGTGTGGATAGATAGATAGATAGATACAATAAATATGCAGTTTTCTAAGTTAATATACAACCTTTTGGGATCCTGATGTATGGTTTAGTGACGTCCATTTCCATTTGAATTTGACACTGCTGGAGTGGATGACCACTAAAGTCACTTCAAGTTCTAAATCTCCATATGATCTTATTAACTAATTTACATAGAAGGGGATCATATTGAGCCTGAGCCCCATTAAATTTGGCAGATTGTGTCACAGCATCATTCCAAATGTACTCATTCCATTACACTCTTTGATTTGAACCAAATTAGATTATTACAAAAATGCTTATGATGGAATCAATACTTAATTTTATTCTTGAAGGTCCAAAATGTTGGCCAAATTCTTAAGCGACCACATAGCTCATTGGGTAGTTGTAATGCTTTTCTAATGGTAGCTACAAACGTGCCAGAATCTCTTTTCACATATTCACCTGCTCCCTCCTGCTGTGACTAAGAATTATAACACAGTCATGGAACCGCGGCAGATTTAAAACAATCCTTACTAGAATGAAACAGGCCAGACTTAATTTAAAAGTGGTCACATTTCATTTTAAGGACTTTTTATGAGGTAAGAAATAGGTCGTTAATTTTGATGACTTTGACTAAAAAAGAAAGAAAAAGAAAAAACCCTCTGCCTATATATTATTCTCCTTTATTTGTGTGTTCAATTTAGTTTTAGACATCACCATCTTACAAAATGCTTAAACCAGCAAGTTATTTTCTCTGATCTGGCCAGAAAAACTATTGTCTATAACAGGAATCTCTGCATTATAATGTTTCAACTGTGCTCAGTCCTCTCATCTTAATATAATAAATAACTACATAGTATCAATCCCCGATTATCTTCAAGCTCATTATTTAGATTTTGGTTATCTGTGGGGAAACAACTTTCAACTCTTGGAATCAATTTTTAAACCAAAACACTTTCTAGCTCCTCCTGCTTCTATTTAGATTAAGATAGGTAAAGAAAAGCCCAATGTTGGGGCGGCTAGGTGGCGCAGTGAGTAAGAGCGCCGGCCTCGGAGTAATGACCCGAGATCAGATCCGGCCTCAGAAAATGAGCACCCACGCATAAATAATGACTAGCCGTGTAACCTTGAGCAAGTTACTTAACCCCAATTGCTTTAAAAAAAAAAAAAAAGCCCAATGCTTTAGACTGGGTCTCAAGGGATAAATGCCTTTTGATGGGATCATCACAGTTCTAGAATTTGGTCCTCAGCTTTACAGATTCAGAAATTCAGTTTTATCTATTTGTACCAGAACGATCAGGTTCTTAGAAGTCAAATCATTTTGACTTCTAATCAAAGTCACAGGAGACTAATTTATAAACCAGAATTCGAGTGCATGAATTTATCATGGGAAATAATACCCAGCTGTATAATTGATACTGGTCATTTGCACAAAGCACTGCCTCTTGGTGGGCAGGCTCCTTGAACAAATTACAGATCACAAGGTTGATTGGTGAGCACAAAATCAGAGCAAATAGAGTTGGACATTGCTAATAAGTGATATTTCCATCAAGATATGATGCCTTAATTAATTACTCATCTCCACATTCAGATTCAGAATAATCTCTTCCCTGGATATTGTAAGGAGACAAAAAGTAAATTCTTTCTTTAGACTCCATTAAAACATTAGCTCAAGTTATAATCACCAAATTTATGGTATATTTTACAGTCCTTAAATTTTAGATTGCTACCTAGTGCTCAGCATATTATAAGTAATGCTTGTTGACTTACTCTATTGCTGATAAAGAAAGAGGATGACTGGGCATCAAAAAACCCATTCTTGTCTTGGCTTGATCTCAACTTGATTAGCTGGATTCTTCCATGGGGCAAACTAACTGAATTCACAGGAATGTGATATTAGTGTCAATTTTCCCATCTCTCAAATGATTGGTTTACACTGAATGACATCTAAAATCCCATAGATATCTAAAATCACATGATAACTAATCTCATCAGTAACAGTCAGAAACCATCTCTTAGAATAGGTTACTTTCATAGCTAATCTCATCCATTTTATGCTGAGTCTTGCTAGCCTCAATTACAGAGGGTGAAATTTTCTGACCATATCCCTAATTCAGTGGGGCTCTTCCTGTTTTAAGCTTAATTTCCTCAGCCTTGTTATCCAAAATGTCTATATTATGTTGAGGGGTAAAGAGTTTTAAATATTCTTTTTCTCCCTTTGCCGAAGAGCTATAAAACGTTGTCAATTAATTTTTCATTTCACGGCTACCAATTCTACAAATTTAGAATGTCTTCTGTGGAACCGATTCTTCTGGCAACAGTGATGTCCAATAGGACCAATGACTTCTCTATGATAACAGAGTCCCCTTACCTTCTGATACCTCCATCCATTATACTCCACTTGAGATCCATTTATGGAATATTTATTAAACCCTATGTGCTCAGCATGTGCTAGATGCCGACGATACAAAGAAAAAATTGAAAAAATTCCCTTTCCTCTAGGAGTTTACATTCAACTGGAAACAAAGTGTACACATATAAGTATAAAAATATTTAAGTTCATACAAAGGGCACTAGAGACTGGGCAAGGGTGAGGGAATCAGAAGAAGTTTCCTAGCGAAAGTGGAACTTGAACTGAAATTTGGGAGATGTGAAGATTCTGCTAGGGACAGGTGCTGAGGAAATGTATTCCTAGGGATGTGGTACAGTCTGTTTAAAGACAGATATTATAGATGGAATGTCTTATATGTAAAACAGCAAACGGGCCAGCTTGACCAGACCACGGAGTATGGGAAGGAGCTAATGTACAGGTAGGTTGGAGATTGACAGTAAAGGGTTTTAAATGACAAAGAAAGAAGTTGTATTTTACTCTTGAAATTAAAAAGGGCCCATTGAATTGAGGAGTAATATGATCAGACCTGTGATTTAGTAATATCAATTTGGCATCTGTGTAAAAGATGGATTGAACTGGGAAGAGGCTTAAAGCAGTGAGACAAATTAAGAAACTACTGGACTCAGCCAGGAGAAATATGAGACTGAATTTAAGGTGGTGAACATGTCTGCAGAGTAAAGGTGACAGAGGGGAGATACATTATTGAGGAATAATTAACAAAATTTGGCAAATGACTGGATATATGGAATTAAGGAGAAGGAAGAATCAAGTATTACTCCTAGGTTAAAAATCCAAACCACCAGAAGTTTGAAGTTGCCTCCAACAGAAACTGAGACGAAGAGGCAGTAGATAGTGTAGATGGGGGGAATTAGGGAAAAGATAAGTCCTGTTTGGTTTATTCTGAGTTTGGGATGTTTGGGGAAGAACTGAATGGATATGTATGGATCCTGAGAGAAGACTGATCATGACACTGAGGTTGTGAATTTGGGTGACCAGAAGAATGAGCACATGCTTGACCGAAATAGAAGTTCAAAAGATGAAAGAGCTTGGAGAGAACATGATGAGTTTGCCTTTGGATATGTTAAGTTTAAAATCTGCCAATAGGATAACCAGTTGGAGATGTCTCCCTAATAGTCATGTGGTGATGGAGGACTGGCCCTCAAGAGAGATTAGAACTTTATGTGTAAATCTGGGGCAGGTTGATAGGTTCCCAAGAAATGCCACAAAGGGAAGTTTTGGCTAAACACACAGTCTTTATCCCTGAATCCCTGCCTCCTTCTCTACACTCACGAACAACCCAGAAGGCAACTTGAAGATCCCCATTACCTCTCTCATTGGAGCCTAGAGATTAGAGCAATATTAAAACAGAAAATTTCTCTGCTCCGTCTTTCTTGGTGCATTCTCTTTCTTCAACCAGTGCCAAAGGTAGCTCTGAAATGAAAGTTATCCCTAGAGCCCCACCCCACCCCATTCCCCACAAAAGCAGAACCTAATCATTTGACTTTACCCAGGCTGCTCATCGAATTTTATGATCTAGTCACTTCTACTGAAAGTCCCACTCTGGCTTCCCCTCCCCCAGAGGTCTAACACCTGCAAGTAATGGAGAAAGGAGGTAAAGTAATAGAATATCTGCCACAAGAGAAAGAGATGTTTAATCTCTTCTTAGTCTTTTCTGAATCTAATAGTTTTACCTTAAAAAAAAAAAAACCCTGGGTATTCAGACTAATTGCCTTTCTGTATTGGTGCTTTACCTCCTTCTATTAGGCATCCTTAATTCACCATCCCCACCCCCACCCCTAGACAGTAGGTAAGATTAGGGTAGGATATGTGTTCTATATATGTATTTATGCATAAGGAGTACTCTATCATCAAATGAGTCTGATTCTTCTCTCCACCTTCAGACAGAAAAACTTAAATTGCTTCAAGTGGATAGGGAATGAATCGGTGAGATGATTCCCTGCTTATCCCTCTACCCCACCTCTATCATCCACAAAGCATTAAGCTGCTAAGCATAACAGCCCCATAAATTAAGGATTCTGAGACAGAGAAGGAGACTTGGCTCTAATACAGCAGCCAAGATTGTTCATTCAACCCTTGTGCTTTGTCTGTCCCCTTTGCTCACCCTAGGAAATTCTGAGCCCAAATGCATTAATATTCCTATGTGTTAGACTCACTGTTTAAACACACTTATGGCCACATACTCAGACTTTCTAGCTCATGAAGTTGCTACACAATATGTCAGCTGAATGGTGTGGAGAATTTTATTTAGTGTTAAAAAGCCCTGTTAGTAGTGGAATATTATATTAAAGGACCTGTAATCAAATTCAGGATTAATTGTTTGACCAAGACTCTTCAGTTTTCTGAGCCTCTGGTTCCTCATCTATAAATGAAGGTAACAGTACTGACTCTACTGAGAAGGTTGCTGTAAGGAACCCTTACATAAGGAAACCTTTGTAAACCTTAAAGTGCTATGGAATGTGAATTTCTAACTATCAGAGTGGTTAGGGTACTGGATCTGGAGTCAAGAAGATTGGCTTCAAATACTACCTAGTATACTTGCTAGCTGATGGTAGGCAAATCACCTAACCTCTGCACCTCAGTTTACTCTTTTTGTAAAATAAGCAAGTTGTTCCCTTCTAGCTCCAAGTCTCTTATCCTAACCATTGCTCCTTGTCTATCATCTTTGCTCACTCCAATATGGTCTATTATCCTAAGATCCCATCTTTAAAGAGGCAGTGTGGCATAGGGGATAGAGCAATGGCCTGAAGTAAGGAAAATCTAGGTCTGATTCTTGTCTTTGACAGACAGTGTATGTGTAACCAAGACAAAGCTTTTTAAGTTCTCATTAACTTCAAGCACTCTCTAGCATGTAAGTTAAAAAAAATAGTTGACAATCATTGTTGTTAGATAGAATTTTCTCACAAAGAGTTCCCTAAACCAAGTGTTCGCAAAGTATGGTCCAAGGATCCTGGTGGGGTGAGGGGGGGGTCCCCAAGCCCTTTTCAGGTAACCAAAGCTCAAAACTATTTTCATAATAATATTAAGAAGCTTTCATTTTTAATATAGTAAATATCAATAGATTTAACCCACATAAACCCACACAGAATCTTTAGGATCCATGCTGATTTTGAAGAATGTAAAAGAGTACACAAAAACTTGAATTCCCTAAACTAATGAAATCACAAGTACAGGACACCCCTCCCCCCAAAAAAGTCAATACAAAGTTAATATATAGACCACTTTATGAATTTGTTATCCTTCAGATACACAATATTATATGCATGTCTATATTCCATACATATAGCATAAATACACACATATGTGCATATACATATATGAGGAAAAATTAGACAGACAGACTGACTGACTGCTATAGAGAACTGGTCTTGGAGTCAGGAAGATATGGGTTCAGGTTCTGCCTCTGACTCATATTTGCTATATATGCAAGCATAGGCAAAATATTTAACCTCACTGTGTACTCAAGTAACTCTCTACTGCTAATCTGTATCAATGAAGTGACTTTCTATAATGGGAATTCCCTATACAGATAATTCATAAGGCTAGACTAAAAACATGGTGATGGTGGTGGTGGTGATAGTGGTTAGATATACAGTAAAGAGAAGTCAGATTCATCTGTAAAGCCAATAGCTACCCCAGGTCAATCTCTGTTATTACCAATACGCTAGTTTTCTAGGAATGTTAAGCTAAGAGATAAGGTTTCTTCCTTTTATGATGAAAGAGTCAGCAGATCACCGAAAAACAGCTCCCCTCTGTAGCGGGAATCTCTAGGAAAGAAAAAATTTACGTGGCCCATTGACTTCATTAGTTTTCTTCTGACCACTTGAGCCCAGCTCTCCCTGTGATTAAATGAAACTCACAAAGGAGTGGGTCTGGTGGAACTGGAGGAACTTAGGGTATCTCTTTTTTAACCTCAACCTGGCAAATGAAGGGACCCTTACCCAAATGGGCTAACTTAATGTTTGCCTGGCAGCCTCAACCCAGGGATTTGAAATTGGCCTTAGGGTTTAACAGCATCATCTACCCTCCTTATCTATCATCAGGTCCAGAAAACTTCTGGTCTGCCAGGTGTATTCCCAACCGTTAACAGAAGGAATACCTCAAGCCCAAGTTAAAAACAGAAGCATTTTCACCTATTTGAGCAAAAGAGAAATGGCACCTACCAGACTGCTATTAACTACTATGTTCTCTTGGCTCCCTTTCTGTGGATTTCAATTCTAAATGGAACAGTGCACGGTCACTAAAGCTGGAGGCTAGTTGCCTGGGAAGGAGATCTTTTCTGTTTCGCTCTGATCCAAAATAGGATTAAAGACAGCCCGGGTTGGTACTCCACAGCAGCAGGGCCAAGACAATGTTGGCTCTGAATGCAGCATTAAGCATCTCAGGAACAGAGCAAAGGAGGCCCTACTGAGACTCTCTAAGCAAAGGAGCCAGCCAAACCATTGTCTATAAAGACCCTTAAGGATGTGGGATGATGGCCTGCCAAACTGGCTCAGCTGTTTGGATCCCTTTAAACAGTAGCCTTCTTGATTTGCCAGGTTAATCACAGCTGCCTGAATTCTAGTAAAATTAAAACATTGTATCACTGCTCTATTATCCCATTAGGGAAACAACATATTTGTATTTTTTTCCAGCAGGCATATAAAGTGCTAATTTATCACCCTTACAAAATGTTAATTAAGAGCTAGCCACTTAGACTCATTCTGCTTTAGACTTAAAGATTAGTTATTTTTTTAAGCCGAATTTTCCTACTTAAAAGAAAAATGAAAATACCCTCTAATTGTCTCTGTCCATCTTGGGAGGAGACAACTGTCATACTTTCCTTAAAGACAAAAAATCCACCCTTTCTGACTCTACTGAGGCAGCAAGAGTCTGGATTTGGAGCCAGAAGACCTAAAGATCCCAAACTGTCATTTCCTAGCTCTGTAAACTGGGCTTCAGTTTCCTTATTCTTAAAAACAGAAATATTCATCTCTGACACTTACTTACTGTGTGATCTTGGGAAAGTACAACCTCCCTAAGACTGACTTTCCTTATCAGTAAAGTGAGGGAATTTCCTGACTTAAAGGAGAGAGATACATTTTTTGCACATAATCAATGAGGAAATTTGTTTTGTTTGTTTATGCAAATTTGTTACAAAAGTTTCGCTTTTCTTTTCAATAGCATGGGGAGGATGGGAGATAGAAGGGGAAGGGGATACAGATAGGGTTTATTTTTTATTTTTGACTTAAATACACAATAAGAAAAAAAAGAAACAAATTTAAATATTAAAACTTAAATACAAAATAAGAAAAAACATGTCATGTGCACAGCAGAATGAAAGAGGGGTTCAAAATAAATAGCAATACATTTCCATTTCAAGAAAACATATGTAATAAAAACTGTGGGCTGTGTTGAAAGTTGTCCATCATTTCTTTGCCTCCTTATAAGTTTTCTTGTGTTCTCTGCTGTGCACTTTTTACTTTGTTATTTTTCTCACCCCCCCATCCCCACTACAATTAAGCCTGAATATATTTAGATATAGATATATACATACATATATACATATATATGCATACATACATATGGAAACATATACTTTCCCTAACAAATTCTACTCCTGATCTTTGTTTCTATGTGTATGTATATCTCTTATTTCTTATCCTTCTTAACTCCTCTACTTCTACTTGCTACCTTGCCCTCCTATTATTTAACCTACCCCCTCCAAAGAGCCCTCCCTTATCCTCCCAATTCCCATTCATCTAAACACTCTTCTATACTCCCCTTCAACCTATTCCATCACTCTCCCCACTAAAGAACCCGCACTTATCCTTTCCCTTTACCGTTTTTATTACTTTCTGAATTTGGAATTCTTTCATACTCTTCTAGAAGTAAGTATTGTTTTCTCCTGAACCTATTCCCAGTGAAAGTAGGTTTCCAGAACTAACAGTTCTCCCCCATTTAATTCTTCTGTCAGTTCTTCCTCTCAAAACCCATTTGTATAAGATGATTACTCTTTTTAACTGTTCCTAAACAGTTTTACTTTTTAAAGTCATATCATATTCAGATCTACTCCAATCTTTTTTTTTTTGGCTTTTTGGAGGGTAATTGGGGTTAAGTGACTTGCCCAAGGTCACATGGCTAGTTTTTTTTGTTACATTTCTGAGGCTGGATTTGAACTCAGGTCCTCCTGACTCCAGGGCCAGTGCTCTACTCACTGCACCACCTAGCCGCCCCCTACTCTAATACCCAATTACTAATAAAATCTTAGACATGTGTTTTATATTTTACATACATAAAAGGTAAACAGTCTGTCCTTATTGAGTCCCTTGTAATTACTCTTTCGTATGTACTTTATATTTCTCTTAGCCCTTGTATGTCAAAAATTCTATTAAGTTCAAGGTTTGTTGTTGTTGTTGTTGTTGTTGTTGTTTTAACAAAGCCCTCAAAGTCTGATGATTCATTAAATATCCATTTTTTTCATTATACTTAGCTTTGTTAAATATTATATATTTTACCAGAACCCCAGTTCTTTTGCTCTTTGATATTTAGTGTTCCAAAACCTGCAGTCTTTTAATGTTGCTGCTACTAGGTCTTGTGTGATTCTAATCGTGGCACCACCATATTTAAATTGCTTTTTTCTTGTTGCTCATAATATTTTATCCTTAAGCTGGGGGTTTTAGAATTTGACTATAATATTCCTGTGGGTTTTTTCATAAGATCTCTTTTGGGTAGTGATGAGCAGATTTTTTTCTATTTCTATCTTCCCCTCTTATCCTAATGCTTCAGGACAATATTCCTTAATTATTTCTTGTATTATTATATCAAGATTCTTTTTTGATCATAGCTTTCAGGTTGCCTGATTATTCTTATGTTTTCTCTTCTTGATCTATTCAGCAGATCAGTTGTTTTTTCTTATGAGATGTTTCACATTCTCTTCTACTTTTTCATTCTTTGTGTTTTGTTTTATTATTTCTTTGTCTCTTATAACTGCTGGGCTCCCCTTGCCCAATTCTGATTTTTAAGGAGTAATTTTCTTCCTTAAGATTCTGGATCTCCTTTTCTAATTGGTTGACTTTCTTTTCATAATCTTCTTGTTTCTCTTGGATTGTTTGGTTTTTGTTTTGGGTTTCTTTTTTCTTTTAGTTTTTCCTCAATCTCTCTCATTTGATTTTTAAAATTTTTTTAAAGTTCTTCTATGAATTCTTTTGGGGCAGGTGACCATTTGACATTACTCTTTGGGGTAGAAGAAGGTTTCTTGGCTTCAAGTATCCTCCTCTGAAGACAAACCTTGGCCTTCTCTATTCCCATAGTAACATTCTTTCTCCTTCACTTGTGCATTTTTTTCTTTATAGTATCTTAGATTTTGTAATCACCTCTAACCTAGAATGGGGGATAGTGCCTCTGGTCTCAGATCCTCCTTCAGTTCCCCCCTCTGGCCTGGAACCAAAACCAAAACCTCCAGCCTCCTGTAAGTGCCCAGTATCTGCCCCAAGGTGTATGCTGGTTCTTTCTCAGTCTTGGCTGGGTCTCCACAGCACAGCTGCGTTTGGCATGCCTTGCCAGCAGAGATTCCTTTGCTCTTCCCCAGATCAGATGCCCAACTCCTCTCACTGTCCTATGGCTAAAAGTTTCTGTGACTAGGGCTGAGGCAACCTCCCAACCTAGATAAACCCAGGTCTTGTTGCTTATGGTTTAAGTGAACCTAGCCTGGAGGTATTTACTCTTCACAGGGACCTGGGATTTTTCTCCAGATCTCAAATTGCCCCTGTTCTGCCCCTACTCTTATTTATTTTTACTACTCTTTGTTTGCTCTGAGGTACTATTTCATATTATTTTGTTGGGGGAGGGAATCTTTTTTAAAATTAATTTATTTTTAGTTTTCAACATTTACTTCCATAAGATTTTGAGTTCTAAATTTCCTCCCCCTCCCTCACCTGCCCCTCCCCAAGATGGTATGCAATTTGACACAGGCTCTATATATTAAAAATATTTTCATATTAGTCATGTTGTAAAGAAGAATTAGAACCAATGGGAGGGGGCAGCTAGGTGGCGCAGTGAATAGAGCACAGAGCCTGTAGTCAGGAGGACCTGAATTCAAATCCAGCCTCAGACACTTAACACTTACTAGCCGTGTTACCTTGGGCAAGTCACTTAACCCCAATTGCCTTGCCTTCCCCCCTCCAAAAAGCCGAAAGAAAGAAAGAAAGAAAGAAAGAAAGAAAGAAAGAAAGAAAGAAAGAAAGAAAGAAAGAAAGAGTGTAGAACCAATGGGAGGAACCATAAGAAAGAAGAGAGAGAGAGAGAGAGAGAGAGAGAGAGAGAGAGAGAGCACAAATAGTCTGATTCAGTCTGTACTCAGACTCCATGGTTCTTTTTCTGGATGTGGATAACATTTTCTATCATGAGTCTTTTGGAGCTGTCTTAGATCCTTGCATTGCTGAGAAGAGCTAAGTCTATCAAAGCTAGTCATCACATAATATTGCTATTATTGCTTACTTCACTCAACATCAGTTTGCATAAGTCTTTCCAGGTTTTTCTGAAGTCTGCCTGTTCAACATTTCTTATGAAACAATAATAGTTCATTATGTTTATATACCACAACTTGTTCAACCATCCCCAACTTGATGGGCATTCCCTCAATTTCCAATTCTTGACTGTTTTTAAAAATGTATTTATTTTGTGGAGGGAAATCTTGAGAGTTTGGAATTTTCTGACCTACTCTGCCATCTTCCCAGAATCCTTCTGAGATAGGGTTTGGTTTTTTTTTTAATGAGAGAACAAAAGAAAGTCCTGAAGGGATCACAGATATGCAGGTCAGTTTTGAAAGTTACCTCTTGAATGATCCAAGACAGTCCCAAAGGACTCATGATGAAAAATGCTCTCTGCCTCCAAAGAAAACTGATGACATTTGAATATAGACTGAAGCATACTATTTTCAACTTTTCTTTCTTTGTTTCTTTCCTTCTCTTTTCTTCTCCTCCTCCTCCTCCTCCTCCTCCTCTTCCTCTTCCTCCTCCTCCTCTTTCTTCTTCTTCTTCTTCTTCTTCTTCTTCTTCTTCTTCTTCTTCTTCTTCTTCTTCTTCTTCTTCTTCTACTCCTCCTCCTCCTCCTCCTCCTCCTCCTCCTCCTCCTCCTCCTCCTCCTCCTCCTCCTCCTTTTCCTCTCTCTCCAAGTTCTCTTCCACAAAATGACTAATATGGAAATATTTTATGTGATTATATATGTATAACCTATAGCACATTGCTTACTGTCTCTGGAAGGCGGAAGGGGAAGGAGGGGTAGAATTTGGAACTCAAAACTTTTTTAATGTTAAAAATTGTTTTTACATGTAATTGGGGGATGATTCGTTATTTAAAAAAAAGAAAATTACCTGCTGAATTTATAATATACTTAGAAGAGTAAACTACATATAATAAAGATGCCTTATTCCATGTATAATGCCCTCCTGTATGTGGAAGCACTCATTTTATTTGTTATATTTTAGGTTCAGAATAAAAAACAATTTTTCAAAGTGAAAAAGTTGAACTAGATGGCCTCTGAAGTTCCTTGCAGCTCTAGATTCATGATATTTTGATGTCAGGACTTACACTATCTACCTCATGTGAGTAGTTATAAAGTTTAAAAACATGTCAAATCCCTTTGTATTCATATCTTAAATTGTATTTTATTCTGAATTTATGGAATAAAACAAGCATTTCTATGACATAGTATAATAAAAAAGATTGTACATGAAACTACAAATCTACTATATACAACTTGCCATTCCTTTTAAATGTACAACAAAGTTATGTAAATTTTTTCTTTTATTTCCCCCCTTCCCTTTGTATTCATAAAATGATTCATAAATAAAAGCTCCATGCTCAGGCACATGCATGGTTTAGTAATTCTGAAATCCGAACTAGTCCCTAGCTCACCCTTTCTTCTTCAGTGGTTTTCTTGTCAAAGCAATGGTCCTCTCCAAAAGTTTCATCTTCTAAAAGCCCTGAATTTGAATACTCAGTGGCATATTTAAATCTCCACTCAAACGCAACTTTGCACATTTAGATTATTCCCGGAGTGATATCTATAAATCACTAGGTCTAGGGAGAGCAAGAATTGCATCATGAGATGGCATTTTAGCCTATTCTAAAACAGAATAATTCTTTTACCTCTGAAGAGATCCAAAGTATTACCATAAGAAACAATATATATGAAAACTATAGAGTAGCATGAGAAGACTTAAATGAGCTGATACAAAATGCAGTAAGCAGAACCAAGGAAACAAAAAAACATAATGTTGACAACAATGTTAATGGAAGGAAGGAAAGAATCCTGAATTATGTAATTATAATGACCAACCCTGGCCCCAAAGGAAAGAGAACCTGCTTCCCACTCTTCTTTGCAAAGATGGACCAATGGAGATGAAATATTACATACGTTGTCAGATTTTGTTGATGTGTTAGTACTGCTGAACTACTTTTTTTCCCTTTCTATTCTTTATATTCATTCTCTCTTCTCTCTCTCTCTCTCTCTCTCTCTCTCTCTCCCTCCCTCCCTCCCTCCCTCTCTCTCTCTCTCTCTCTCTCTCTCTCTCTCTCTCTCTCTCTCTCTCTCCCTGTCTCTCAACAAGGGATGGGTCTCCAGGAAGAAAAGAGGAAAACAATATATTTAGTAATGCAGGTGATTTAAAGCAAAATATATAAACACTTTACAAAAAAAGAATTACAGTTTATTCTACAACTCTATTCGGCTCTCCCAATTCTTATAATATTGATTTCCTTAGTAGGGGGCCCAATTTTTCAAAATATACCATGTGAAAAATAGAGAGTCAGCATGGCATAGCAAATTAAGGGCCAGATTTGAAGTCAGGAAATCCTGGGTTCAAATACCACCCATGCCAATTTGGAGCTGTGAGACCATGGGCAGCTCACTTAACCTCTCTAGGCCTCAAGCAACTCTAAGACTATAGGTTATCAAGAAGTTGTGATCTGGGGCGGCTAGGTGGCGCAGTGAGTAGAGCATCGGCCCTGGAGTCAAAAGGACCTGAGTTCGGATCCGGCCTCAGACACTTAACGCACACACAAACAAAAACCTAGCCGTGTGACCTTGGGCAAGTTACTTAACCCCAATTGCCCTCCAAAAGGCAAAAAAAGAAGTTGTGATCTGCCTCAGAGGAATGACTGACTGTTTTATTCATGTAAAAGTACAATATACAAGCACTTGGTAATATGCCAAATTCAAGCAGCAATATAAGGTAGAGTTTATAGGTCTACATTTGGAAAATGTCCCCAGAATGAAGGTCCATTCCAAAGGTCTTGTCAAGGTCATATTGAAACTCATCAAGTTGATCAGTTGTTTCCTTATTATCCACCACTCCCCCTCTTCCGATCAAGTTCAAAGGTCACCAAAATCTCTTGGCTCCTAAATCTGATGGTCTTCTCTCAATCTTCATCCTCCATGGCCTCTCTGCAATGTTTGATTCTACAGACCACCCCTGCCTCCTAGCTACTCTATTTTCCCTTAGCTTCCTGAACATTGCTCTTTCCTGGTTGTCTGCCTCTGGTTGAGTTCCTACCTAAATGTTCTGTTACAGTCTCTTTTTCTGGATCATCATTGATCTCCTGCCAACAAGGGATGGATGTCTCTAGGGTTCTATCTTGCTATTTCTCTTCTTTACACTCTTTCATCTGCTTCCATGAGTTCAGTTATCATCTCTATGCAAATGGCATGTATGTGTATATAAATATATGTATATGTGTGTATATATTTATGTATGTATATCTTCTGAATTACAATGCACTTTGCTCTACATCTCTTCTCTGTAATGCCATCACCATGTCAAGCAAAGTGGAATTAATCTTCCTGACACATTTTCCTGTTTTAGTAGCCCAATCTGCTTGGTCACCAGGATTCACTGACTCAGATTCATCCTTGACCCTTCCTTCTTCCTTACCCATCTCCATCCCTAATCAATAGCCAAGACCTATCCAAGAAATATCAGATGTTTCTCTAGGATAGAGAATAACCAAGACCTATCAGTTCTCCCTCCACAACCTTTCTCAGATCCATATCATTCATACCCTTCTCTACACACACACACACACACACACACACACACACACACATACACACACACACACAACTACTGCCCTAATCCAGGTCATCATCCCCCTTCATTATCACCTTGGGTTATAATAGCCTCCTAACTGGTTTCCCTGCCTCCAGTCTGTCCTCTCTCTAATCCCACCTCTATAGAGTCTCCAAAGTAATATTTCTAATATATATCTAATTATGTTGCTCCCCTGCTCAAAAAATTTTAGGACCTTAATAAATCAATATGATACAAAATCAGTCTGGTATTTAAAGTCCCTCTGCAATCTAGCTTCAGTCTTTTTCTCCAGCATTTTTGGAACCACTCCTCTCCATACACCCTAGGTCCCACTCAAACTAGACTACTAGTTATTCCCCAAATTCAACATCCCATCTCCCACCTCTGTGCTTGCATAAGCTATTCCTAATGCATGGGATGTACTCCCCCCTCATCACTGCCTCTCAGAACCCTTATTTCCCATCAACAACAAGCTCAGCTGCCACCCCTTCCAAGACGCCTTCACTGATCTCCTTGGTTTGTAGCACTCTCTCCCCTCAAATTACCTTGATAGTACTTATCTTTGTAGATTTTACACCCTCCACCCATTACACTGTAATGTCATTGACGTCAGTCATTGGGTCATTTTTGTCTTGGTATCTCCACTCCCTGTTAAGCACTTAATAATGCTTAAAGGAAATGAAATTAATGGAATTAGCCATTCTCTTAAGTCAATAGTAAGATGTGAAAATATAGGGGCGGCTAGGTGGCACGGTGAGTAGAGTGTTGGCCCTGGAGTCAGAAGGACCTGAGTTCGGATCCGGCCTCAGACACTTAATGCACACACAAATAAAAACCTAGCCATGTGGCCTTGGGCAAGTTACTTAATCCCAATTGCCCCCAAAAAAACAAAACAAAAAAAAAAAGATGTGAAGATATAGTCTGCAGTAGAAAATCATCTGGAAAGCCTGCCTGTTCCCTTTTCAGATTTTCAATATTACCATTGAAACATCTGTATATGGTTCTCATAAAGATTGTATACAGATGATGAAATCATGGAATATAGTTCAGTAATCACTGATATCCTAATGAATCAACTTTTTTGGGTGGGATAAACTTTCACAACATCCCAGTTACTGTCAGGGGTTCACTATCTTCACAGGCACTCAGATATCACATCCTCCCCATCTCTTCATTCACATTGCCACCACCCTGTTACAGGCCTTTATCACTTCCTGCCTTCTGGTTTGTCTCATGGCCTCACATTTTTCTCCACTCTAACCCATCCTATTCTCAGCTACCAGAATAATTATCCTAAGTATGGGTCTAAGCATTGCACACACACACACCCTTTTATTCTTAATGCCCCCTACATGTATACTACCTTATATACATATATACCTAGCTATAGTGGGCTATTTGCTATTCCTCACACACAACACTCCATCTTCAGTGCTTTTTTACCTGCTATCCCCTATGCCTAGAATGTTCTCCTCCTCATCTCCACTTCCTAGTTTCCTTTAAGAGTTAGCTCTAATATCACCTTCTATTGGAGGTTTTTCTCCAGTGCTCCTTCCCCAGTGCTAATGCCTTCCATTACCTTCCACTTATATCAAATATATCTTGTATGCACATAGTTATTTCCATGTTTTCTCACTCACTAGCATGTGATCTCCTTGAAGGTAATGACCATGATGTTTAGCTTTCCTTTGTGTCAACACTCAGCATAGTATATCTGGCACATAGTACCTTACAAACAATGTTGATTAATAATAGTCTGCTTTCTTCCCCCAATCATTCAGTAACTTCCAATCTTTCAAATACGTCTAAGATCAATTGCTCAATCCTTTCAAAATTATGTCATGTCCTCTGAGTTCGGATCTGACCTCAGACACTTAATGCACACACAAACAAACAAACAAACAAAAAAAACCTAGCCGTGTGACCTTGGGCAAGTTACTTAACCCCAATTGCCCTCCAAAAACAAAACAAAAAAATAAAAAAAATTATGTCATGTCCAGCAAGGATGCCTTTCAGTGTTCACTTCATCATATTAAGGGCCATTTCTACTTCCTCATATAGCACACTGGGTACCAAGGTATTAGTCCAAATGTGGTGTTTCAGCTGTCATCAATGACAATAATAATTCACTGCAGAGATGCCAGCAAATCTGTTCCATTTTCATTGATTTATTGTCCTCTCTGAGTTCTATCTATAATTGTACATGAAAAATCGAGCTTAGCTAGATCCAAAGCCAAACATATTTTCCCATTTACTGCTTTGTGCTGTTTTGTGAGGAGATAGACTTCTGCCATCCTCTTCCATGTGGTTTTGAAAATTACTACATTCTGATGTTGCCACTAACATGCCACTCTACTTAGCAAGACCTATATCCCAGCTGACCCAATGACCCAATGCCAGGGTTCTTTTGATCTCTGTTATTGAAACTACTTTAATTTATCACTTAAATTTCTCTAAGAAATGATGACAATCAGAATCATGTTCTTTATCTATGAATGTATCTTCATCGGATAGTTAGTTTTTAAATTTTATTTTATTTTGCTTTTTTTTCTTTTGAGGGGGGAAGGCAGGGCAATTGGGGTTAAATGACTTGTTTAAGGTTACACGGCTAGTAAGTGTTAACTGTCTAAGGCTGAGATTTGAACTCAGGTCTTCCTGACTCAAGGGCTGGTGCTCTATTCACTGCGCCACCTAGCTTCTCCTTCATCAGATAATTAACAGAAATATGCTCAACTCCTTCCTCCTCCTGTGTAATGAGTAGGATAATCTAGGCCTGAAAGGTTGTTTCAGGGCCTAAAGGTAAAAGGAACCACTATAATAAGAGTTATAGTGACAGAAAATAGAGCAATAGAGAACAAGAATTCTATCACTCTACGGGAAGGCTGCATACTGGAAAGAGTTTTGTCTCTGGTGTTAGAGGCCTGGGTTCAAAATCTGCCCCTGACACTTACTAAATGCGTGATCTTGGACAAATCACTTAATCTCCTTGGGCCCCAGTTTCTTCTTCTGTAAAATGAGGGGACAGGACTAAACAGCTCCTGAGACCCCTTCAAGCTCTAAGTCTATGCTCCTTTGTGGCTCCACTGAAGGAAAAATCAGTTCTTCTAAAGTACAATAACATAGGCTGGTGGGGTTTTCTCCAGTCTATGTGATGCTATTAATGTGTAGTCTTGTATGGTAGACTTGATCTGACTTGCTGAAGCAAGGTTAGGCTACCCCTCATTAGGGCTCTAGAGGATACCCAGAGGGCTCAGGGTATCTCTTCTCCAATGCTGTCTGCTCAAATCCTATCTACTTATATTCTACAACCTCTCCCTCTGCCAAGGTACCAGTGACTGACTTCTCCACCTGACTCACGTGCTACCAGAACATTGATTATTACACACTCTGCCTCCCCGATTTGCACAGCCTCTTCACATTGCTATGAATTGACAGGATAAGAATAATCAATCATCCCCTCACATCTACCACCTACTGTCTAATTTTTCTTCCTATCTCCATTTCTATAACGTCTCTCTGTCTTTTTACCCCTTCCTCTCTCTTACAGTGGATGAACCAAGAATTCTGACATTGTCTAAGACTTCCCCAGGAACCAAAAGGAAACCTGGGCCATTCTGGCACTAACACGGACTAAAAATGTCTCAGCACGGACTTCCCTTGTGTAAGCTCCAACCCAACACTACAGAACAGGACCACTTAGTTGAGGCAATTAGGTAACACAGTGGACAGAGTGCTGAACCTGAACTCAGGAAGATTTGAGTTCAAATCTCGTCTCAGACACGAGATGTGTGACCTCAGGCAAGTCATTTAATCTCTGTCTGCTTCCATTTCCTTTTATAAAAATGGGGATAACAATAGCACCAACCTCAGAGTTGTGAGGATTAAATAAGACAACACATATAGAGCATTTTGCAAATTCTAGCAAATGCTAGTTATTACCATTATTCTAACAGACGTATTCTCTAAAAAAAGATTTAAAATTTGAAAGTTTTTGGAGAGGTTCCAGTGTCGTGTTAGTCTACAAAGAGAGATTTTCTCTAGCCTCTCTCCTATACAGAGAACCAGCACTAAGCTTTCTCTGGGTAATCATGACTTATCTAAACACACATGATTGTGCAGCTGTTTGGAATAGTAGTAGATTTTATTTAAAAGTTGTCAAGGGAGCACAGAGTATGATTATGCATGTGTATAGAAAGCCTTAGTGATGTAGCTTCAGAGAAAGCCCAAATCTTCCTCCATTGTTAGAACATAAACCCAGGAGATACTTCTCTAGCATGTCTCAAGAGTCATCACTGCTTCCTGTTTCTCCAAGCACAACCTATATGATTTGCCATTTTCCCATGAGCCATACCTCAACCACACACCCATCACTCTATTTCCTGAAGAGGGTTCTTGCCAAGTAAATGTTACAAAATGCCAGGAACAGCCTTCAAAAGACTGGTTCCAATAGATCACATCAAGGCTTCCAAAACAATTTTGAAATATGGCATGTTTGCACACAGGAAACTTGGCTACAAAGAGACAGTTCCAAAGCAAGCAACGGAAACAATCATGCAAGATCGAGACATTTGACAAGAGAATTTCATCAAGTCACAGCTGCAAAGAAATAAATGTTACGTCTACTTCAACTACATTGAACCGACTTGAGTACATGTGTGCGTCTGAGATAATAGCCATTCTGTCTTGAGTCTATGACAACCTCTACTGTGGTTTACCATCAAAATTGCTATATGGGGGCATGCTTTATTTTATAGAAGTTAAACCTTATTGTGTAATACAGAATTATTATCATGTTTTCAATGTGTATCTTTCCTTTTGTTGTAGAGATAGGTTTAGGGTATAATAAATTATCTGTTCCCTTCACTGATTTCTCTCCCAGAGAAACAAAACATTCCCCTTGAAATATGCTTTTACAATATGGGTCTTTTAGAGCTCTTTGGAGGAAAGATGTCATATAATTTTCAGGCCTCTTTTTTCCCCTTTCATATCCACAGTTAAATTGTTTGTCTCTTAGCCCTTGTAATGGAAATGCAGATTTAAAGATCTTCCCTGCCCCTAGCTTAAGTGCACCTGGAGCCTGTGGTGGGAGGCTTGTTTTTCAGGGAAGCCCACACCTTGATACTTTGTGATTGGGCAGTGGGTCAAGGAGGTTGTTACATTCTCTGAGCCAGGAGAAGGCTATATAAACCCTGAGGAGAGGCTTTGCTTTGGGGCTCACTTTGAGAAGTGTTGTGTGACTTGACCAGGTGAGACTCTGGGAAGCCGTTGTTGAGAGCCCCCCGGCTTTGAAAACCCAGATGTTGATGCTTCCCTCTCTGGTAACTGTGATTTGGTATTGATGCATGTAATGTTGGGACAGTTTGGAAGCCTGTCTGATCTGTAAGTTCTTTAACTCTGAAGTTTGGGGTGCTGACCTTTTTCCCCTGAACTAGGTAATGTATGTTTGTTTGATTAAAGTAAGTTTGTTAACCCATTTTGAGTTGCTTTCCTTTACAAAAGCAGATCTAAGAACCTGTGTTGGCAGCTACCCTGGGGATATTGGGGTGCTTGCTGCTACAGCCCTGACCCCTAACCCCTTCCTCTTTCTTTCCCTCATCTTCCTCTGGAGTAGGTAGTCTCTAGAGGCACTGGAAATGTAGCTTTCCTACGGAACCAAGCATTGGACACTGACACCCACTGAACTACCAGTAGAAACTCAGATCTTGTAGTCTTCCACAGTACTCCAGGACTGTCCCTCTTTCCATTTCTGGAGGCGTACATTATATTAGGGCAAGGACAAAACCTCTGCTCAAGTGCAGATTGGTAAATTAAGTCACCCTTTACCATACTGTCTTCTCTATCATCTCACCACCCTCAAACAATCAGATAAATCTATAATAACAACAATAGCATCCAGCAAGACAGCTGTCCCAAGATTCTAGATGAGGGCTGAGTATGCTGTCCTATGCTTTGTTTTCTCTTTCCTTTTGTTATATGCCCAGCCACCAAGGCCCTGATTCAAGCATTTTCTGGCGTTTTCTTCTTCTATATTCTTGCCCCCCACCCTTTACTTCTTGAAAGCAAGCAATGGCTAGCAATAACATTTGGGACACACTTCCCAGATAAATCCCCTTGAGGAACTAACCCCCGGGGCAACATCTTATCCTGATCTAACAGATCTCTTGAGGCATCCTGGCTTATACCTGCCTCTCCTTTACTGGCCACAAAGGTATGCATTCTTCCAGACCCCCTCCCTTTGGCCAAAGGGAAAAAAATCAAGATATTAGGAGACATCCTGTTTTGCAAAGCTAAAACCCAGCAAGCAAGCTGTGCCCTGAGCTTGGCATAACAACAATCTTTTGTGCTCACCATTTGTATGATCTCTGCCACAGCAAATTCCCAGAATTATTTCTCACCAGCATCAGGTGGTGTCTGAGCTTGGACAAGCACCTGTGTACCCGTGTTCAGTCATGAAGCCCTGTTAGGAATCGAACTTGTCAGATTGTTGCTGTCACCCTGCATTGTCAGAGCTACAGCCCACTGCTTGGCCATAGGCATAAATATTGAAATCTCCCCACACTGCCTCAATGCTCCCCCCCCTCCCACAGAGGTAGAGCTCCAGCACAAATGTCTTTGTTTGCAAGCCATTCTCTTCACTTTGAAATCAAACTTCTGTTTCATTCCTGACTCTGCTGTCTCTAGCCTGCTTTGTTTGGCTCTGGTCACCCACAGATCAGAGACTAATTCCAGTCTGGTTGACAAAAGTAACACATGTGCTTATTCTAAGTGTTGGTGAAAACAATAAGAAAGGCAGCACACTGTAGAGATAGAGCACTTGATTTCCCTCAAGCTCTTAGTTTTCTTATCTGTTGCCTTTTTTATATGAGACAATTTACCCTAATCTATCCCTCTCTTCTTCTCCCAATAAATTCCTCCCTCACCTCTTAATTTTACTTTTTAGGTATCATCCCTTCATAGTCAACTCATCCTGTGCCCTCTATGTATATATGAACATACATATGCCCACACTCACATATATATATTTATATACACATACATCCTCCTACACATACATATTTATGTATATATGTACATATATAATACATACACATATATGTATATATACATATATATTCCCTTCAGCTATCCATGTACTGAGAAGAGTCTTATGAGTTACAATTGTTGTTTTTCCATGTAGGAATGTAAATAGCTCAACTTTAATAAGTTCCTTATGATTTCTTTTTCCTGTTTACTGTCTCATGCTTCTCTTGCTTCTGTTATTTGAAAGTCAAATTTTCTGTTCAGCTCAGGTTTTTTCATAAAGAATGCTTGAAAGTGCTCTATTTCATTGAATGACCACATTTTTCCCTGTAGCACTATAATCAGTTTTGTTGGGTAGGTGATTCTTGGTATTAGTCCTAGCTCCTTTGACCTCCAGAATATCATATTCCAAGCCCTTTGATCCCTTACTGTAGAAGCTGCTAGGTCTTGGGTTATCCTGATTGTGTTTCTACAACAGTCAAATTGTTTCTTCCTGACTGCTTGCTGTATTTCCTCCTTGACCTGGGAACTCTGGAATTTGACTATAATATTAAGGGAGTTTTCTTTTTGAGATCTTTTTCAAGAGGTGATCAGTGAATTCTTTCAATTTCTATTTTACCCTCTGGTTCTAGAATATCAGGGCAATTTTGCTTGATAATTTCTTGAAAGATGATATTTAAACTCTTTTTTTTGATCATGGCTCTCAGGTAGACCAATAATTTTTAAATTATCTCTCCAGGATCTATTTTCCAGGTCAATGGTTTTTCCAATGGGATATTTCACATTGCCTTTTTTCTATTATTTGTTTGGATCTGTTTTATAGTATCTTGATTTCTCATAAAGTCATTAGCTTCCAATTGCTCTAATCTAATTTTGAAGGGGTTATTCTCTTCAATGACTTTTTTAAATTCCTTTTCCATCTGGAAAATTCAACTCTTTAAAGCATTCTTCTCCTCATTGGCTTTTTGGGCCTCTTTTGCCATTTGAATTAGTTTATATTTTAAGGAGTTATTTTCTTCAGTATATTTTTGGGTCTCCTTTAACAAGCTGTTGACTTGCTTTTCATGATTTTCTTGCATCATTCTCATTTCTCTTCCCAATTTTTCCTTCACTTCTCTTACTTGATTTTCAAAATACTTCTTGAGCTCCTCTATGGACTGTAACCAATTCATACTTTTCTTGGAGGCTTTTGATGCAAGAGTTCTGACTTTACTGTCTTCCTCCTGCTCCATGCCTTGATCTTTTTTGTCCCCAAAAAAAGATTCTATGGTCTGTTTGTGCTTCCTCTGCTTGCTCATATTGGCAGTCAATTACTTGATTTTTGAGCTCTTTGCCACAGTAGAACTCTGTTTCCAGAAAGAAGAGAGCTATGCCCCAAATTGCTGGGGTTTTTGCAGCTGCCAGAGCTATTAGGTGGGTGCCCTGTCTACAGGCCCCACAAGCTCTGGTTCACTGGTCACACATCCCAAGACCACCACCCAAGACTGTGATCTGGATCTAAGCAGGTTAAAGCAAGAGTGATTCCCCTGTGAATGTTCACTTGGTCCCCCTACAATCTGCAGGCCAGGAGCTCTGGAAGCAGCCACATGGCAGCAGCTGCAGCCACCACACCTTCTCTGCTTCTTGCCCCAGTGGTAGCAGCCGGACCACACTCCTGCTGTTCCAACCAAGTTCCATACTGACCTTTTCCTTTGTCTTTGGCATTTGTCGATTGAGAAGTCTGAAAACTGCTGTCACATTCATTCAACTTTTATAGGAAAATTTCATTAGGAATACTTTAATTTCAAATTATTTGTGGCTCATGCAAAGTATAATATCATAATTCCCACTTTGCCTCAACCAGTCTAAATTAGTCCCAAACCCAA
This sequence comes from Gymnobelideus leadbeateri, assembly GCA_011680675.1. Taxonomy (NCBI): domain Eukaryota; kingdom Metazoa; phylum Chordata; class Mammalia; order Diprotodontia; family Petauridae; genus Gymnobelideus; species Gymnobelideus leadbeateri. Next base: position 113,844 of record WOXC01009090.1, read on the forward strand.
ACCTAATGCATCTAGGCAAGATGCCTCTCTCCAGAAAAAGGATTCTATTATTCTTCTTATCTTATTCTTATACTTGTAAATATTAAACAAAATATGACTCACAGCTCAAATTCATGTTGGTCAACATTTTTTTATCACAAGTTAAAAGCTAAAAAATAAAAATGCCCATTCAGAATAAAAGCATTAATGTTTTTTTAAGCCTGGTGGGTAGGAGGGACACTCAGCCCAAAAAGATTTTGGCTTTCTCCCAAGAAAAGAAAGAAAGAGGATGGGGGAAAGTGTGTCATTCTCTTCCGGTTCAATCATCAGGGCAGATTTCTCCCAGGATTCTTCCATGCCTGAATAGTCTTCACTGCCCTGGATAAGGAGTAATCATAGCTACATGACCTCTGCCATTTGCTCTCTATGATTTTACACTCACATCTCTTGTTTGTGATGACTTTTTGGGTTATCTCACTTGTTTTGCTTTCTACTTCTTCTACCCAGGGACAGCTAGGTGGCTCAGTGAATAGAGCACTGACCCTAGGTGACTCGGTGAATAGAGTCAGGAGGAGATGAGTTAAAATCTGGCCTCAAACACTTGACATGCTTACTATATGTGTGACCTTGGGCAAGTCACTTAACCCCAATTGCCTTGCTTTCTCCCCTCCAAAAAAAAAACCAAACCCCTATTTCTTTTACCCACAAACTTCCTTAAGCTACCTAGGTCATGACTGGTAGAGAACTAGTAATCCTAGTCACTGCCTAGCTATAGAAAAACTGTGTAAAACAAACTCAATTCTGGTCTATAGTTTGTTGCAGCTGGTGACCTACTGTTCTGTAGCACCACTGCCATTTGAGGGAGCCAGGAGAACTGAGAAAGAGTTAAAAAGAATTTTATAGTATATTCTCTGGAGTATAATTACGAACCTTGAGCTCACACTTTTTGATGTGTGCAATAGCCTGGGGATCATTTTACAAGAAGATTCCTGAAGCCCAGGCAGAAAGGAATACCTCTTCAGACAGGTGACACTGGTAGAGAAAAAGGAAGACAGTTCCCGACTCTATGGCCCAAAGGTGTACTTTTAGTATGCTTTTAAAAATTATTGGTAATATTCTTTTAAGTACTGTGACTTATTTCAGAAACCCTGAATCCCAGAAAGACCATTATCATGGAATTTGGTGACTGTTTCTACATAATACCAGATGTTCAAATGAAAACTGACAGTTGTCATCAATCATCATCATGAATCAACATACAGAGAATGTGAACATCTAGGTGATTTTTTTTTTTATTTTAACAAAACATATTGTCTTCTAATTAGGCAGTCTCTGAGTCTCATGTTCAAAATAAAATTTGATTTTTTTAATTTCTTCTTTAAAATCTTTACATTATAAAATCCCTGAGTATGAAGGGATGTCAAGTCATTAATCTAATATATACCTGAAGAAAAATTCTCTTTATAGCATGCTGACCAGTATTCACCCAGTCTTTGCTTGAAGATCTCTAGGACTGAAGAATCCTGTCCACACCCCTGCTTCCCAATCTTCCCAATTCATATTGGGATGACTAGATGTCAGGAAGCTTTTCCTATTGCTCCAAGTTCTGCCCTCTGGAACATAATGGAACAAGAGTAATCCCTCTTCCACAGGAAAGCTCTTCAGACACTTAAAGACAGCTATCATTTTCCTAGTTCCTTTGACTTCTCATATGGCAAGATTTCTAGGTCTTTCACTCACTGGTCTAGTGGTTGTCCTCTGAACACACTCAAACTGCAGTTTACATCAATATCCTTCTTAAAATGTAACACCCAGTCTTCAGGAAGAGATATGAGAAGAATTTCCAATCCTTCTTTGGAAAGGTGAGGGACTATAGATGTAAAACACTTCAATAAAGATCAAACCATTGAAATGTTTTTAAATTTTTGCTACATTGTGTTTTTTTCTCTTTTTTTTCCTTTGTTATAAGGGATAGCTGTCTGGGAAAGAATAGATCTCATTGGAAAATCTAGATAATGTATCTACAAAAGAAATCAACTAAAAATATGTAATGTGTTTCCTATATTTCAATGCACTACATAAAAATAAGGTCTATCTAGGACTGAATACAGTGGCATTATCACCTCCCAAGTCTTGGACATATGCCCATCTTATGCAGCCTAAGAATGCTGTCATTCTATGATTACCCATCTACTGTCCACTTTCTGAAACTGAATAATGAAAGAAAACAACAAATTACTCTGGAATTAAAGCATTTGAGTCCAAATCCTGATAGTGGCCTTACTATGTGTATGACTTTAAATTAATCACTGAACCTCCTTGGGTCTCAGTTTCCTCATCCATAAAATGAGGAAGTTGGACTACATGGCCTCATAAGTGCCTTCCACCTTTGGATCTACAATCTCTCTGTCCCAAAGGCAGATGTAATCCTTCCCTGAAAGAAATGTACAATCTAAAGGAAACATACAAACATTAACAAATAGAGTCAAAAAGTTGTTTTGTCAAATGTTTCAAAGGGTTTTTTTTTTCCAATTTTCTAGTTTCAGGGCTCATTTTAGATGAAAAAAGGAACAATTTGCTGTCCCCAATGAGATCTCTGGATACTAAGAAAACACATTAATAAAGGAGAGCATCTGGTTGCCCTAGGTATGATGTTCATGGCAGAGAGATCACAACAGATAGCTTTCACAGACGCCAAATGTTTCAGCTTCAGTTCAGTATTTTATCACCCACAATGGGAATTTACTAGGAGGACTGGTGAGGTCATCTTAACATGGCATATTCCATAATTCTTCCACCAGGACTAGCATGATGGGGTCTTTATAGAACTGTAAAAAAGAGAGAAGGGGACATTGCTAGCCAGTTACATTTGTAGAAAATAAAGATAAGAAACTGGGAGAGATATGTTGAAAATCTCTTCTCAAAAGTCTTAGAGATGGTAGAAAGAAATTTATGGTAAAGATTACTTAGAGAAATAAAGCCGCTGGTAGAGTAGTAAGCTGTGCCTTTTGCTTAATTGAAAATATGCATTGGGACATAAAAAAAGAACTAAAATCTTTCATTTCTCGTCCTGTTAAATTTAATATTTGTTTATCCTGTCTCTGAGGAAATGAGTTGAGAACCCAAATCTTATGAGAATTACCGTGTACTAAAAGTGAAATAGTGAGATTTGGAGTGTAAAAGCAATAAGCAATCTTTTTTTTGGCTACAAATTAACAAAAACTAGGGACTGCATTTTATGTATCTCTACTGTAGGTGAATATGTATTAGTTTGTGCATATTTAGTAACAAAATTTTGCTTCATTCAAAAAGAGCAAATAGGCACAGAGAGCTGAGAATGTCTGGGGCAAAGAGAATTGTCTTATTTCAACTCTACAACCAAGGTGTTTCTCTCCTATAATGATAGCATTGACTAGACCTCCTCAACAAAAAATAGCTTGATTAGATTCTGATATGAAAAGGATCAAACTACCCCAGGGAGACAGAGAGCATCTATACATTTGACACTTCCTCAGAGCAAGGCAGCTATCGCCCAAAATTCAGCATCTTCCTCATACCTCAGTATTATAGGCACTTAATTGTATCTACTAAATTACACAGCTCATTTTGTTTTTTAATATAAAATGATATGGGACTCTTTTCTCATGGTGTCTAGTGACTTAAGATCTCTCTTCCTCCATGTGGTCCTAAGAAATGGATGCTAGTTCTTGGCTTCTGTATTTGTTTGTTTTTTTTTTTCCATTCTGAGTAAATGACATAGAGCCTCTGTAACTTTATGAATCTTACAGGATGCGTTGCCATTCTATGGTCAGAGTACAGTGGGCATTTCAGTATCCCAGTGTTCCAGGCTATTTTACAGCCAACCCAGCATCAATGCCCTTGGGAAAAACGAATGACCTTCTAGACCCAAACCAGAAGAAGATGAGGTAAGTCTTATCCAGCAGTCAAGTTTCATCTAGACATCATCTTAATGAGACTGATGCTATGGAGAGCTAAGTTTTAGACCCACTCTTGGAGACTAAAGTATTATAAGTATACGAAAAGATGTAGCCCCTGAGGGGCTTGGGAGTGGGGGATGTGCTTGTTCTTTATTCTTTTTATATCTTTTGAGCAAATATTTCTTTGTAAAAGCAAAAAATAAAACTCTAATGAATCTTTTTCTTTGGAAGTATTTAGTTACTTTCTTGTGGGATAGATTTCCAAGCGTGCAGACTTTAATTAAGCTTATATTTCTAATTAGAGGAATGATTTTGTGTATACACTATATAGAACTTAAAAAAAAAACTAGAACTAAAGACATGGGAGAAGTTGAAGCTACTGTCTATTTAGCCGTAACCCAATTCCAGCCTATTTTTTTAGGTCAGATCCTTTTGAGACATTCTAAATCAGAAATGTCTTTAGTTGTCTCCTGCAGTAACACTATTCTTCATAATAGGAAAATTTGACTGCCATTTTCATCAACAGCATTGCAGAATGCAAACAAAATCAGACTGATTATATGGTGATTGACTGAGATACTAAAGACATCAAAATTCCTTAACCGAGCTGTCTGAACAGTTTTAAGCTTTGACAGGAAACTGAATAGACTATTTTTTTCCCTCTCTTTATACATCTTTTCTTGAGAGAGAGAGAAAAAAACTGAATACCTCCTGACTGTGGATATAATCAAACTATCTCACCCTCTTACCTTTTACCATCCTTAAGTCTTACAATACACCAGGACACTTTGGCTCAGCGTACCTATTCATTCGGCCTACTTCCTACTAGTAGAATCCCTTGATCAAATAACTCACTGTCATTTTAAAAAATAGTATCTGACACTGTCTTGATGCATCATATTCTATACAAACCTCTACCTGCTCAGAGCCTGCTTTGGGTCTCATTGGATGCTGTACTTGTTTATTAAATGAAGCTGACTGATCCCTACCCTAGCTGGCTTTTCTGACTCTGGGTCATTCTGCTAGGTCTTTTTGCAGTTGCAGGCTATAATTCATATCTCTTGCTAAAACCACAAGGAAATCACGTCCTGCTGAAGCCAGTGACAACATCCTAACCCAAAGGGAGTTATCATAAACTTCTGCTACCAAAGCAACCCTTCTCCCTATACTGACCACTATTTTTCTTAGAGCTGTCAATCAATCTCTGAATCCTCTTTAGTGCCTACATGTTTCTACTTATGATGAAGTAATTACAGTGACTATTACTATTGTTAAAAGAAAGCCAGTCTTAGTGACAGAGTTCCAACTGGGTTTTCTTTAGGAAATGACAGCCTTAGAAAAGTATTCTTCTCTGTCAATCACAGCTGTTCTTAACATGGCAATAACACAATTGAAATCTTGTTGCAATGGTTTTTAAACACAAAATGCCATTTTCTGCTATCCTCTGACACACTTCCCCAAAAGGCCACCTCTGCTCTTTACTCTTTATATGTCCCTTATTAATCAATAGATATTTATTGGATATCTCTTGTGCGCCCATCACTGAATTAAAGTAGTGGATGTAAATATAATTGCATTTAATATTAATGTTAACAAATGTATTAAATAGCATAAGAAATAGGAACTAGATTTATGATTTAATTAATAGAAGGCTGTCACAAAGAAGAAGAGACATCTAGAGAGCATATACCTGCCCCAATCATCTTAAGGGTACCAGAGAACCCTAGTGGAGGGGTGAAATCTAAGCTATCTGGACTTCTAGGGACTAGGGGCCAGGTTAGTCAGTGTTACACAAGCAATCTAGATGTAACCAAAAAAATCCTCAGAAAAGGTGTGAATTAAAGTAGTAGTAACAAAACCAATATGATTGTCCCAAAGGTCACAGAATGGAGGAATCTGGCATTGAGATGTAGTAGGGAATAAACTTTGGAAGACAGAGGCCAGGTTTTAGAGAAGTTGGAACATCAGGGAAAAGAACTGAGATTTTGTCCTATATAAAACAGAGAGACATTACCAAGGTTTTGAGAAAAGGGGTGCCAGGATGAAAACAGAGTTTGAAAGAAATTTGAAAGCAGCAAGCAAGAGTGGTTATGGGAGAAAGACTGGATTTGGTGATGAGGGCATATATTAGGCTGTTGGCAACAGGAATGGAAAGTAAACAACAGATAAATTAATGAATGAATTAAAAAAAAGTTATTGAGTGCCTACTCTGTGCCAAGCAATGTGCTAAGTACTGGGGATATGAATACAAAAGAAAGAAGTCCTACCCTCAAGGTCAAATAGGGAGAGACAAAACATATAGGGGACTAGTAGCCAGGGAAGGATGTTTTAGATTGAGAAGTCACAAGGATGGTAAATAAAACCATGTGAGAGTTAAATGACATACTTTTTCAATTTGCAATGGTAATACAGCTATCCCTTCCACAATTCTGGGGATGCAGTGCCTCTGCAATCTGGAAAATCTGGGCAAAATTTTTTGGTCCTCCATACTAGAGAAGAAGTCTGAATTTTTTTCTTTTTTCTCATATGGACTGTTTACAGTACTTTATTGTCAAATTTGGGTTGATATTATACAATACTACACATATATTTTATGCATTTCTAAGTTTCTAAACTTTTTCTCTGTCATCAATAGCTTCCGTAAAACTCCCAAAAAATTCCCATTTAATTTCTCATGCTATCCTGTGACATATTGAAACCATGATGGGGAAAGTCATGATGTGGAAGGGATAACTGTTGATTTGATTACTGTTTCCAAGGAGTTGGAAAGGGAAGAGGGGTAGACATGCTGACAAAGCAGATGAGAAAAAGATGGTTGTGGTGGAATATGAAGAATGACTATGTGTGGGGAGTGAAAACTTCTCAGGATGGTTGACTTCCCTCCCCCACCCTCTTCCCCTGGGGGGAAGGAGCCCCCTTCACTTATGCTGTCAATCAGCAGCAAGCCCTTTCAGGAGTCTTTTGACCTACACCCTTGTTGGTCACTCCCTTATCAGCATTAGGCCCTTTAGGGTTTTTCCACCTCCAACCTAGCCAGTGACTTTAGTCCCTCCCTTCTTCACTTTGGCATTTGCCAAATAAGGATTTGAATTGGCTATCCCCCATTTCCCTGTTCTTTGTAAGCCTTCCTCCCAGACACTAAGGGATAGTGGTGGGCTTTCTTGTTATTTGCCATTGGGGAAGATTTTCGGGCTGAGACTTGAGCCCACCTCTTAGCCAATGGGAGAAGTGGGGGAGAGAGAGTTTGACTGAGTTAGGGTATAAATTCTTGTTCTGTCTTTTGTAACACTTCTCTTTGAGATCAGTCAAGGGGAGGACCACCTTCTCCCAGGGGAAGAGAATAAAATTTCCTGTTCTTATCTAGAACCTGCTAATTTTAGTGGATCATTTGAGTTTCTTGCTCACCAATCAGAATATGGGGGATGACTTCCAAAGCTGAGAGTGTTAAGTCAATAAGGGAATTGGAAATATGAAGTCTCAGAGAGTTTAGCAATAGGGAAGATATAAGGAAGATAGCCAGGGTAGAATGTGAAACATGGCTAGAGTCAGCTAGACATAGTGAGACTTGATTTTGCACTCATTCTCCTATCAGTATTGATATAGGTGCCATTACAAAAAAAAGGTGACTGAAAATAGTGGGGGGAAGAGTGAAGAAAATCATGGTGAGGAAGGTAATAGATATAGTTATCATTCAAATAACATTTTAAAGTTTGCAAAGGGTTTACAAATATAATCTCATTTAATCCTTAAAATAACCCTGAGAGGTAGATAGTATTATTTTCTCCATTCTAATGATGGGGAAACTGAGGCAGACAAAGGTTAAATGTCTTTCCCATAACTAGCAAGTGTCTGAGGCTGGATTTAAATTCTGGTAACAGAGAGAATTCAAAGACACCTACAGGTTTCCCAGTCTGGATAACTGGGATTAGTATAGCAATATTGATGGAGACTATAAAGTATAGTCTACTAATTTTCTCCAATTTACACATGAATTTAGATAATACTTCAGTTATAGAGGATTATGGGAAAAAATAATTTGTTTGGGAGTCATAATATTTTTCTTCACACTGCAGCCCTTGTATATTGAAAGAAGACCAAATAAGTCATTCTGACTATTAGAAATACAGATTAATTTTACATATATACAACTATTTGTGTCTAATGGTAGTCATCTCTAGGGCAGGAGGGAGGGAAGGAAGAAAAAAAATGAAAAGAAAAAAAATTACATGATAATTTTATTATATATTTAAAAGGAATAGCAAATTATACATAATAGATTTGCAGTTTCATGTGTGTAATGGAAATGCAGATTTGAAGATCTTCCCTGCCCCTAGGCCCTTTGATTGGCTTAAGAGACTTTGATTGACTTAAGTGACTCTGAGAACCTTCCTTGATTTGAAAATATACTCTGCCCCCTAATAGGCTGAATGTAGTCACATGGAGCCTGTGGTAGGAGGCTTGGTTTTCAGGAATGACCACACCTTGATGCTGTGTGATTAGGCAGTGGGTCAAGAGGGTGGTTACATTCTCTGAGCCAGGAGAAGACTATATAATCCCTGATTTGAGGCTTTGCTTTGGGGCTCACTTTGAGAAGTGTTGTGTGATTTGACGAGATGAGACTCTGGGAAGCCATTGTTGAGAGCCCCCGGGCTTTGAAAACCCAGATGTTGATGCTTCCCTCTCTGGTAACTGTGATTTGGTATTGATGTAATGGTTGGACAGTTTGGAAGCCTGTCTGCTTGATCTGTTTGTTTCTTTGTTTTGAAACTACTGTCTGTATACTCTGAAGTTTGGGGTGCTGACCTTTTTCCCCTGAACTAGGTAAATGATATATGTTTGTTTGATTAAAGTAAGTTTGTTAACCCATTTTGAGTTGCTTTCCTTTTGAAAAGCAGATCTAAGAACCTGTGGTGGCAGCCACTCTAGGGATGCTGGGGTGCTTGCTGCTACAATGTGAAATCTCTTTTTTATTATACTCTATTATGGAAATGCTTTGTTATTCCATAACTTAAAAATAAAAGAAATTTTTTTAAAAGAAAGAGGACCAAATAGAGGAAAAGCCCCTAAAGATCCCTCAAATGTCAAAGTAACAAGGAGTTGTAAGTATTAAATTTTCCAAATTACAAACCATCTCTATAAGATTCTAGTGTATATGGTGTAGATTAAATTTCTTGGCCATTACAGGAATCTGAATCCATTCAGAAATTGCTAATCTTGAATTCTACTACCGTATATCATCCACTTGGAGCCCATACATGTGTTTTGATCAGAAAGCATAAATGACTATCTGGACACAATGATAGGAAAAGGAGGCAACCTGGATTCATATGAAGACACATTACCTGAGGCAAGAAGTTGTTTCTACCTTGACACTCTTCATCATCACCACACACACACACCTGTTTTTTGGTGGTTTCAGAGAGGTACCATACCCAGTGGTAGGAAGAAGCCTAAGGCTAGGAAGATGAAAATTTTAAAGCCAAAAGAAGCAAGCTAACAAATACCATTTTCCATCCAATAAAACATTTATTTTCTTCATTGTGCTAGGGTATGTTGAAGGTGAGAGCCAAGTTCAATTGCTACTTGTAAATCAAAATAGCCCTTGCAGTTTTATATTTCATAAAAGAGAAATACTCAGGGTTTTATCACTTTATACCTAGTTGGGGGGATGGGGAGAGGAAGGTGGGAATTACACTGTATTGGGTTTTTTTGTTGTTGTTGTCTTTTTTTTTTTTGAAGAATCAGGGAGATAAGTGGATATCAAAATATGCAAAGAAAACTATAGCTGGCTAGTAAGAAAATTAAAAGTAATATAAGTCAAACTTTAGACTTCTAGTTAATAATACTAATAGCTAGCATCTACATAGCACTTTGAGTTTTGTAAAGCACTTTCTAAATATTATCTCAATTTATTTTCTCAACAATCCTGGGAAACAGGAGACAGGCAGATAAAGAGACTTGCCCAAATTCATACAGCTAACAAGTATCTAAGCCAATATTTACTCAAATTTTCCAGACTCCAGATCCCACATTCTCACCCATTGCACGACCCTGCTTATTGGGATCTTAGGAGGTTAGTTGAATATAGACCTTGGGGAGACCTAACATAAAAACAATAGGATTTGGGAATTAATGCCAGGTGTTACAGAATAAAATAAAAAACCAATCAGTGACTTTAAAAGTACTATGAACAATAGCATTCAAGATCACCTACATTTAAAAGAGTAGGGGTGGTATAGAATGGCACAGATATTGCCAAGGAATAGACTGTCAAAGTGACATTTCTATTTGGATTTAGAAGGCAGAAACGTACACCATTCATGCCCATTCCCACACAGTCACGTACTCATTCCTTTCGTGCCTGACCTTGACGTGGTCAAGGTTCTACCCCACCCCCCTGGGGATCCAGCAGGCCGGTGTAGCAGAGGCTATCCATCTGGTTTCCCTGAAAGTCAACACTTTGTATTTCCATCACTGACTTCAGAGTCGCTTGAGCAGGCATCATCTGTAGCTGACATGCCTTTGCTCTTGTAACCTAACACTTCAAGAGAACATTGATTTAACACACTAGATTTTTTGAGATGATTTCTGAGAAACTCCTTAATCAGTTATACGCTGGGTACATAGCCAAGAAGAAAAAAAACAGCAACCTGGAGAGCAAGGGCAAAACTCACTAGATCAATTGCTTTTTACTAAGGAATTCCAGGTTAACCATTTATATGACATCAATCTAATTAAGATTTCATTTAATTAAATTATTTCACTGTCTCAAAAATATATTGCACGTTCAGTCACCAGACATCAAACACCCCCTACCTGTGATCCTCTGTGCTTGGAACAGTGTAGGTAGAAAGCCCTGACAGACCTTACAATCTAATTGAAAAGAAAAGCCCTTACTCTCCTCTGCTCCTCACCATTCAACTCTACGATGCCATGTCAGGCTATAGAATGTGATACTCCCAAAATTTTAGCTTCCTGTTAGATATCTCTGCACAACCAGCACATCACACTTAACATGTTCCAATGGAGCTCATTATCTTCACCACTAAAACTACCCCCTCCTCCCAATTTCTCTATGTCCAGTGACCATCCTCACAGTCACCCAGGCTTCAAATTTAAGAGTCAGTTCTGATGCTTCCCTCCCCCTCATCCCTCAATCAATTTTCAACTGCTGTCAGTTCTTTATGCATAAGACTCTCTTGCCTTGACAGCTAGACTTAGACTCAGGCAGTCCTGAGTTTGAATCCTGCTTCTGACACTTACAAGATGTATGACCCTGGGCAAATCACTTAACTTTCTTAGACTTGGTTCCCTCACCTAGAAAATAGAGATAATAATAGTAACTACCCCTACAGGGTTGCTGTGATCAAATAAGGTAACACATGTGTAGCATATTATAAATCTTAAAGTGCTATATTAATGCTAATTGCTATTATGATGAGGTTACCATCCATTCCCTTCTCTCCATTCATATTGCCATCTAAGTTCCAGGGTACAGCCCTCACACAGATGCAAAAACTATCTTCCTCATTCTGAGAGCTGAAAGACCTTTTGCTTACAGGCTCAAAGAGAGATTCACTCACCTGCTATTTAAGGCCATTCACAATTTGATCGGCACCCACCACCTCTCTAGAGTCTCTAGACACATTTCCCTTCATAGAAATGTTCCAGCCAGGTTGTACTAGTAAATTCTTCCTCCATTTTATCCTGTATTCTGCTCTCTCCCTGAATATGCATAGTATAAACCCAAGTTTATACTGAAACATGCTCCCACACCACCTTCACCCACTGAAATCTCTCTCTTAACTTTTAGGCCCAGCTCAGGTATTGCTTTCTCCATGAAATTTGCCCAAATCCTCTCAACTAAAAGTAATCTCTGCTCAAATTTTCTTACTACACTTTGTATGGATCTTTCCTGTCTGTGAAAGGCCTGCTACCATCTTGACCCTTAACAAATCCTTTGCCCTTATAAGACTGTGTAAATAAGCTTGAAGGGTATAAACTTTAGCTTAACCTGAACAAATAAGCTTATGTGCTTGACCTAGCAAATAGGCTTGTGTGTATAAACTTTGTATTGACCTGGCATATATAGGCTTGTCTGAACTCTCGTTTAAACTTTAGCTTAAGCTGAACCATACCTTGATCTAGTGTGTGTACACACACACACACATACATATACATTGCTTATGCCCTCTTGTCACCTATTCCCTGGGGGAAACTTCCAACACTCCCCAAAGGAGCTCAGGAGATTGGATTAGGCTTTTCACTGGCTAAAAAAACAAAGGGTCTTTTAGACCCAATTCAAGGTTCTGTTCCTCATGGTGAACTTATAGGAGCTGCTTCCTCCAGCAACAACACCTGATTTCCACAGTTTCTTGCCAGGGCTGTCAAAAGATTTTGTAAAACTTACAGCATCTGGTGCTACTTCAGATATTGCCCTACAGGGAACTGTGAGACAGTGGTTATTTCTCATCTCAAGGGTTCTTACAGTTCTAGACCTGATAGGGGCCAGCCCCTGCAGTCAATAAAACAGATCTACATCAAGAAGACTGCCCACTGTGGCAGTTCACTGGGCTTTGGGCCAGGGATCAGAGTAAGAATTAGGTGAGGCCCTGACTCTACATCCTTGATAGAGGGAATTCCTGGGCTTAACATAGTTTATAGTGTAAAACTAGCTTAAGTGTGATTTGTGACCACTAAACAATTACATTCAAACCTATTGGTTATTACTGAGGAGGTGAATTCAATTAAGGCTGCAAAAGTCCTCAGGAAGGCCAATTACACCAACTGACCTGCTAGAGCCCTTATTATACTCTGTCTTATATTTGTGTACATGATATGTTCTCTCCCCGAGAGAATGCCAATCCATTGAGGAGAGAGATGATATCCTCTGTCATCTTAGTATCCTGAATTCCTAACATGGTGTCTTGTACAACGTAGGCACATAATAAATGTGAATTTAACTGAATTGCAGATAAACAAACAAGGTGCTATGAGAGTTCATAGGAGAGAAGCATCACTAAAGCCTTGGAGGGATTAGGGCAGGCTTCATGATGGAAGTGGTAAATGAGTCAGCCCTTAGAAAATGGGTAGCATTTCAGAAAGCAGAGATGATGATAAAGGTCACTCCAACCCTAGAGTATGTCACCAAAAAGGTTCCACATCCTTTAAAGAGTGATTTTTTTAAAATATTCTCCAAAGACTGAGAATAGATATCCTGAAATGAAAATGCACACAACCGACATCATTGTTTTAGGATATGTAGGACATCATTACCTCATAGCCTACTATGGTCTTCCTGCCTCCAGTCTCTCCCTGCTATCTCCAATCCATCCTCCTTGAAGCTGCCAAAATAATCTTCCTTATTCAAGTCTGATTCTGCTACTTTTTTCAAAAACTTCCACTGGTTTCCCATTGTGCTTTCTAAACCTTTTAATTGAGTATAGCAATTATAAGTGTGCTTGCCCAATTCACACTCAGACCAGTGGGTTGGGTCCCCCAGAGGGCACCTGCTCCCCTGCAGGTCTGAATTCCTAACACTACAGATAATATCCGCTAGCGTACTTCTCACTAATGCTGCTGCCATTACACAACTAGCTCAAAATAAAAGCATTTATACAAGATGGCATAGTAAGAAGAGTAGCTATAAAACATTCCCCCACAAATGAGCGATTCACTCAGAAGCAAATACACACAGAAGCCATGGGAAGATTGGGCAAAAACTTACATAGAGTGGAAGGAAGACATGGTGAAGGTAACTTCCATGTTACAGAGACTTGAGTCTTTCCATTTTTTGGCGACATCTTCACATTGCTACCCAATGGACACAAAGTCAGTGCCGGACAAGTTGTTCTATTGGTAGACTGGGTTTGCTCCTCAAAAGAATTTTTGCTGGGATGGTCACTCCCACTAGATTCATTGGGCCTGCCACTTGGTGAGCAATGACAGTCTACACTGCCTCCAACTTCAGGTTCATCTATAGTCCACAGCTCAGGTATTGCTGTACACCTGCAAAAAGATCAGAGATTCTTACTATGGGACTGACAGAAACCTCCTCAGACCTGCCAAGGACCTGTTAAGGCATAGGGCCTCGCATTTGGGTCTTGCCACATCCCAGACAGAAGGCGGGAAGCAGAGACTTTGCCCTTCTTCTTAAACTGATTCTCCAGCTGTTGGATGGATGTCTCCTCCTGGGCAAGTATCTCAGAGAAATGTCCTCTCTACCTACCTCCCCCACAGCAATTCTATCTCAATACTTGGGTTCTTCCTCTATAGCTTTGTTAAAGTATCTCTAGAGCTTAGCTATTTAAAGCTCCCTGGGCTGTCTTGCTCACCCCAACCTGCATGTACACGCTGGCAGGTTGTGGAGGTTCCCAAAGCAAGTGGGCACACTACTATAATTCACTCTCTTGAGATGATTATATTCCCACTCATGAGCCCCATCAATATGCTTCCCATTTAATAAAACGGTCAGAGTATACTCTATTAAATCTCAATTAGAAATATTTACTAATAAGAAAACAAAGAAACAATAATGATACCCTAACATTCCACCCATAAAGTGGCAACATACCTTCTTACCAATGCATATAGGGTCCATGGTGGGAGACTGGACACAGACTTACAGAACTATAATAGAGAGGGACGCATAGGAACATGTGTATCCAGGACAGGTTACCACTATGGACCCCAGGCCTTGATGTCCTATGTTTCCCTTAAGAACAATTTGCACAGTTGTGCAACGATGGGTAGGACAGTTCTTCAGATTAATGCTGTAGTACAATTAATGCAGCTTCAAGACCCCTCATCCCTCTCATCCCTCCAGCTATACAGGACTCTTTTTCTGCTGGTTCCACTCAGGGTGCTGCTTCTTTTGGGCTGCTGAGAAAATACTATGCTAATCCAAGTTGACTGAGTTCTGAAGAGTTTCCACCTCACATAGGTGGCAGAGCTGGGAAAAACCAAGGTAAATCTTGTCTTATGAAAAATAGATCAAAAGGCAAGGCCTCCAGTTTACACCTCCAAGGTGCAAGTGGCAATGCCTGCTCTTCCTAGATCCAATCAGCCATCTCTCCTGAAATCAGATCTCAGCTCTGAGCTCAACAAGAGGCATCAGAGGACTCTACTCTTTAACCCAAAATCCACATTTCTGCCATGCACACCCATAGAGAGGCAATATATATTTGTCTCATAGTCACCAAACAGCTCTAAGAATTAGGTTTTCCCAGCTATTACCTTAAAAGTCTTCATGTGGCTCATGTGCAAATTAAATGCTGGGAAATAGGACACTTCAAGTATCTTGACCCTGAATAAGTGCCTTCTTTTCTCTGTTGTGGCTGCTTTTTTCATTGCTTCTCTCTCAAGTATACCTGTTTCTGATCCTTTCTATCAGTCAAATTGTCCACATCTGAAGGGGTCACTCTAACAAAGGAATCACTAAGTATTAATTGATCCCTTGTTACCACATGAAGTCCTCATCATCTATGACTGGATCAATTGAAGTAGGAGAGGAAATTACATCCTGCCCTTACACTGGTATCGAAGTTTACCTATCTTCTTTCTCTCCTACTTTTCCAATCTTTTTTTATATGGCATGTTCACAGACTCTTGTTTTAGCCCCACTGAACTATTAGGCATTCATTAAACTTGATATTCCATCTGCTGTCTCTATGCAATCACATCAAGTCAAGCCCCAGGCCGGGAATGCCTACTTCCTCAGAACTTCTCTCTTCAAGGCTCAGTTCAGGTTACAAACTCCTCCCTGATTCCAACCAGTGATAGTCTTCTCTCCCTCCTCAGTGGTCCTTAGACCCTGCATATATAGCAGGGGTGATCAGCGACACTTCTATATTCATATTTGTAGTGTTAACTAATACTTCTCCACAAACCCACTTTATTTCCTCCTATAATATTAAGAAAAGAGCACTAGGCTTGGAGTCAGAAGACCTAATACCATATTCTAAGTTGTCACTTATTAGCTATGAGACTCTAGGCAAATCACTTAACTTCTATGGAACTCACTTTCCTTATCCATAAAGTGGGTTTTGAAATTCAAATGAAATAATGGATAAGAAAAAAAATTTTTGTCATAAAACTATATAGGCAGCAAGGTTGTGCAGTAGAGAGAGTTCTGGGTGTGGTATCAGGAAGACTTGAGTTAAAATCCAGCCTCATTGCATGACCCT
Organism: Gymnobelideus leadbeateri; assembly: GCA_011680675.1. Taxonomy (NCBI): domain Eukaryota; kingdom Metazoa; phylum Chordata; class Mammalia; order Diprotodontia; family Petauridae; genus Gymnobelideus; species Gymnobelideus leadbeateri. The sequence continues at coordinate 129,946 of WOXC01009090.1, forward strand.
GGGCAAATCACTTAACCCCTGTTTGCTTCTGTTTCTTCATCTGTAAAGTGGAGATAGTAAAAGTTCCTACCTCCTGGGGTCTTGATAAGATCAAATGAGATAATAATCGTAGAGCAGTTAGCACAGTGCCTGGCCCGTAATAAGTGCTATATAGATGTTAGCTATTGTTATTAGTTATCATATTAATATAAACTAGCAACCGTAGCATCACGGTTATCATTATTATTATGGAAAGTATATAATCACAAATGCTCTGGATTTGTAGTCAGAGATCCTCTGTTCAAAACCCAGATCTACAGCTTACCCTGTGTGACTCTAGATAAGTCATTTCCTCTTTCTTGGTCTCAGGTTTCACATCTGTAAAATGAAAGAATTAGACTAAATAATCTCCAAGGTTCCATCTAGCTTTTTACTTCTTTCTGAAAACAAAGAAAGCTAGAGATCATTTGAAAGATAGTGAATAATTAAAATTCCTTACTTTTAATTCATATTAAGATAACTGAACTAAGAAGGTAAATGCCTTGAACTCTATCCCTTTTTCTTTGCTGTTGAAAATGGAACTTTTAGTTTTTATAGGAGCCTCATCTGGAATCTGGAGTGTGTGTGTGCGTATTTAATTATTTTTCTGTGTGACAGAAAGGATTTAATGCGCACGACTGAAATGGGGGAGAGCCAACAATAGAATGATTAAGAAATTCAAAATAAATGGAACCTTCCAGCGGTGTGTTTCTGGATGACTTGTCCCCATCGATCACCCCTTTGGCTCTGAGCTATTTGTTTCCTCCCCCAGCTTCTAGCTGGTGCGGTAATGACATGCTCTGTTGAATGCACAAGGGTTAGTAAAAGGTGAGGTAAGGCGCGTGGTGCAAATCTAAGGAAAAGCTGCTGTTTGGCTCACTCTCGGTACATAAATAAAGACACATGACTGAAAAATCTCATTGGAAGGAGCAAAGAAGCTTTCCTTTTGTTCAGGCTTATGTTTTCACTAAGCTGTGCAAACAGACACATGAAAATGATGCTGATTTTACCAGGGCACAAATGTGCCTTTTCTTTCCCTTTGCATTTGTGACAAATAACTAATGGGATAGTACAAACATGTATTCTAGTAAAAACTCAGAGCCTCTAGTCTCTAGGCTTACTTATGTTTTAAAGAAACAGAATTTGATGGGAATAAAAGATAGAGTAAGTCTATGCTGTCTGACCCTATGACCAATGGGATCAGGACTCCTCTTACCACTCACATAGGACTGCGTTAGTAAAATCATAGCATTAGGAAAATAGAACAGCAGATCTGGAAAGAAATTTAGACATCATCTAGTCCAAAGATGCTTAACCTGGGGTCCATAAACACGTGGTTTTAAAAAAAAAGATTTTAATAACCATATTTCAATATAACTGATTTCATTGGCAAGCCTATCATTTTATTTCACATGTTTAGAAATATGATTCTGAGAAGGGATCCATAGACTTCAGCATACAGCCAAGGGGCCCATGAGACCAAAAAAGTGTAAGAACCTCGATGCAGTCCTCATTTTACAAAAAATGAAGAGTAAATACTAAGGTGCAGAGACATGAGGCATAGAAAAGAGGCGGGGAAATGATACTGAGCACATGGGCAGAGACCAATGGAAGAAGAAACAGAAAGAACATTGTCATTGGAATATACTACAGACTACATGGAAGGAAATAGGAAGTAGCTGAGGCTTCCAGCAAATAGATCTCACACCTGGTCTGGAGTTTTAGCATTATAATGAAGAGAGATTTCAATCACTTGGATCACCTGGAGCACCTGCACGTTCTCTCTCTCTCTCTCTCTCTCTCTCTCTCTCTCTCTCTCTCTCTCTCTCTCTCTCTCTCTCTCTCTCTCTCTCTCTCTCTTTCATTTTCAATCTCCTTATCTACGGCTTCCTTCCCTATTATCTGATCATGCCATTCTTTCCCGCTATTGTCCCATATCTCACTTACCCTCTCTCAGCCAAACTCTTAGAAAAAGATATATAGATATAAATATTGAAATAGACACATAGACATATATGTATAAATATATATATATATATATATGTTCATGTCTCTACTATCTCACCTCCCACATCAATTCTTGACCCCCTACAATGTGAATTCTAATCTCATTATTGAACGAAAACCAATCTATCCAATGATAATTATGATCTACTAATTGCTAAATCAAATAGACTTTTCCCAGTTACAATACATCTTGAGTTCTCTGCAATTTCTGGCACTATTAACTATCCTTAGTCCTGAACATTCTTCTCCTTTGTTTTTTGTGATACTATCTTCTATTGTCTCTCTTCCTACCAATCAACCATGTGGAAATCTCCTTTGTTAAATCACTGTCTATATCCTGTCACCTAACCATTTGTGATACCCAAGGTTCTGTCCTGGGTCTACTTCCTCCCTTCTCAAGCTATACTCCCACTCCTAGTGAACCAGCCCTCACCTTTCTTCTAAGCTCTAGTCCAATGTCATCAACTACAAGCCAGACATTTTTACCTCCTTGATGCCAGAGGGCACAACTAGGTGCATTGGGCCCAAGTTACAAAAAGCTGGATTTAGATTTGATGTTGGTAAAAACTTCCTACTAGTTAGAACTATCAAAAAGTATAATGGGCTACCTGAGAAGGTAGTCCTCCTCACTCAAAATCTCAAAGTTCAGTTTATCAATGTTAGTTACATCATAGAGGAGATTCTTATTTAGTTGTGGATTGTACAAAATAACTTCTTATTTTTTTATTTTTATTTTCTTGCTTTTTGGAGGGCAACTGGGGTTAAGTGACTTGCCTAAGATCACACAGCTAGTTTTTGTGTTAAGTGTCTGAGGCCAGATTGGAACTTAGGTCTCCCTGACTCCATGGCTAGTGCTCTATTCACTGCGCCACCTAGCCGCCCCCCCTACAAAGTAACTTCTGAAGTCCCTTCCAACTCTCACATTAAAAAGAGAGGAGAAGAAAGAGGGAATGAAGGAAGGAAGGAAGGAGGGAAGAAGGATTTTTCCCAAGATCATCAGATACTGAATAATGTTTAATTTTTCTAACAAGTATCAACCTTTTTTAAATTTAAATTTACTTATTTACTTTTAGTTTACAACATTCAGTTCCACAGTACCTTGAGTTTCAAATTTTCTCCACCTCCCTCTCCCCCCCAGCCATGGTGGCCCACAATCAAATACAGGATATCCAAATACCTTCACATTAAACATTAGTCAAATTGTGAAGAAGGATTATAACCAATGGAGTGAACATTGAGAAAGAAGAAACAAAACAACACAAAAGAGAGCAAGTAGTTTGCTTCAATCTGCATTCAGACTGTAGTTCTTTCTCTGGATATAGACATCTCTTTCCATCATGAGTCTTTTGGAGTTGTCTATAACCTTGCATCACTGAGAGGAGTCCAGTCAATCAAAGTTAGTCATCACATATACAATGTGTCTGTAATTATGTACAAATTTCTCCTGGTTCTGCTCTTCTCACTCAACATCAGTTTATATAATTCTCTCCAAGTTATTATGAAGTCTGTCTGTTCCTTATTTCTTATAGCCCAATAGTATTCCATTACATTCATATACCATAACTTGTTTAGCCATTCCCCAATTGATGGGCATCCCCTTGATTTCCAATTCTTTGCCACCACAAAAAGAGTTGCTATACATATGTGTCCTTTTCCCATTTCTATGATCTCCTTGGGATACAACCCTAGAAGTGGTATTGCTGGGTCAAAGGATATGTACTTATTTATAGCCCTTTGGGCATAGTTCCAGATTGCACTCCAGAATGGTTTAATCAGTTCACAACTCCACCAACAATGCATTGGTGTTTTAATTTTTCCACATCCTCTCCAGCATTTATCATTTTCCTGTTTTGTCATCTTAGCCAATCTGACAGGTGAGATGTGGTACCTCAGAGTTGTTATGATTTGTATTTCTCTAATCAATAGTGATTTAGAGCATTTTTTCATAACCTTATAGATATCTTTAATTTCTTCCTCTGAAAACTGCCTGTTCATATCCTTTGACCATTTATCAACTGGGGAATGACTTGTATTCTTATAGATTTAAATCAGTTCTCTCTATATTTTAGAAATGAGGCCTTTATCAGGACACTGGTTATAAAAATTCTTTCCCAATTTTCCACTTCCCTCTTAATCTTGGTTACATTGGCTTTCTTTGTACAGAAACTTTTCAATTTAATGTAATCAAAATTATCTATTTTGCATTTCATGATGCTCTCTCTTTTTTGTTCACAAAATCTTCCCTTCTCCATAAATCTGACAAACTATTCCTTACTCTCCCAGATTGCTTACAATATCAGCCTTTATACCTAGATCATGCACCCATTTAGACTTTATTTTGGTATATGATTCAACATTTTTTTAAATAAACATTAGTCTTATCTTAAATCATGCAATTTTATACTGTTGTATTGTCCTCTCTCTAGAGAAGTTCAGGAAATCAAATTCTTCCTACGATGGTAAAATACTAACTATTCTTCTTATTGAGAAAGTTCTGTTTCCAATGGCCTCCATCTTCTTAGAAGAGTAAAAAATTCAACATCATCTTCAAATGTCAAAGAGGACTGGGGCAGTTTTAGGGACTCGTAGAATATAAAAGAGTCTGAGTCAGTGTTTTGGGGATTGTCATTGAGTGTCTACCAAAGATGAATAAAAGAATTACTTAACAATATTGAGGAATCAGGTGAAGGTAGATATGAATGTAAAAGGTAACGAATTGGCATCATATTCTACCAATATTTCGTATTCTGAGAGTAGAAAAAAAAAAGAACATTGAAAGGCTAAAAATTGGAGAGTTAGATATTGTCATTCTTTTGGGGAGCCCATGCCTACTCTGATACATTAAATTTTGGAGAGCCACATTAAGAAATATCTCAGTGTTTCATAGCATTCCAGCTAACAGAAAAGCATTTCTGGGCTCCCACAAGAACATAAATTCCAGGATCTTCCTACATACTCAGACTCATTCCACAAATGGCAGAGCTCTGACTCAGGTAAGCCGCTTTGGAAGGAGAAATAATGACTTAGGTAACAGCCATTTTTCTTCTTTTATTTTTTAATTTAAGGCCTGAAGCTATAAAACATAAAATGAACTAATAAAACACCTCTTACCCCAAAACCAAGACTTAAGTGGGATATTCCCATAATCACATGCAATATGTGCACACAAGTACACCTTCTTCATGCAATTTTTTGTAACTGTTTTACTCTTTCAAGGTTGTCTCTGATGATCACCTGAGCTTGATTTGACTTGTAAAAAAATACTGGAGGAAAAGGTGGTTTTCCAAAGGTTTTTAAATCCCCATGGGTCTTCAAATTCTGTATTGGTGAAACTCAAATTAGATTTCTGGTGGATTTCCAACATATTTGTCAATGGAAAAATCTTTCATCTTGCCTCTGATAATGTGTCGGTCAGAGAGTTTATTTTAAGAAAACATACCCTTCCTAGTAAAGAATTTATTTTAGAACCTAACCTGGCAATCCTTATATAAGCCAAGCAAACCCACCTACCAGAGACAGACTGAAGTCAGTGGGATTCTGTCCTGCAGAAATGTCATTTAAACAAGTAGAATCAAGTCCTTACTCCCCTTCACATTTAAAAGCCCAAATGAACTGCGTCGTGATATGAGTCAAATTCCAAATACTCATGTTACTTTTTGTGGCATTGCTATTTCTGCAATGATTTCCTTACTCAGAGCTGTTACTGAATGCAGATGGTATTCCTAATTAGGTCCCAGTAGAACTATATATTATGCCATCACCTGAGAAAACATACTCAATCACTTCTTGAAGATCTAATTTACCATTTTTTTACTACTTATGGTCGTGTTGTTTTTTCCCTTTTTTCTTTTCTTTTAAAAAAAATCTGTACTATTCACACACTGGCCCTCATAAAAGCAAAACAGTATGTACATGGTATGTGCTGAAGACTCACTATTTAATGATGACAAAGCAAATTCATTACTGTTAACCTTTTTTCTAGCACTGTTCTCTGAAATTTTTTTGGTCCCAGCATGGAGTGTTAGAGGTGGAAGAATGAAACAAAATCAGATTTGGAGAAAACCTCAGAGAATATCTAATCCAAGCAATCCCTGGACAAAAATCCCCTCTCCTACATCCTCAACAAGCAATCTTCTCTCAAAAACCTCTAGTAAAGGGAAATCCTTTGCCTCCAGAGACAGTCCATTGCATTTCTGGACAGCTCTAATCACTAAAACAGCTTTTTATTGTTGTTTTAAACATCAAATCTATGAATACTTCTCTCTATGTAACTTTCACCCACTGCTTCTATTTCTGCTTTGAGGGCCAAACAGAACAGGTTTGATACTCCTTCTTCATGTCAGTCCTTGAAATGCTCAAAGTCAGCTCTCCTATGTCCTCAAAATCAAGATTATTTAGTTAAGGATATTTTTTTTAACAGAAGATAACATTGAAGCCCATAGAGGCTGAGTGATTTGTCTATTGTCACATAAATCATTACTGGTAGAACTGGGTCTAGAAGCTAGGTCCCCTGACTTTCAGTCCAATGTTCTTTCCATTAAGTCAACAAGCATTTCAGGCACTGTGCTAAATACTGGGGACATAAATACAAGCAATAAAAAAAGATGGTGCATGCCTTTGAGAAGCATATATTCTAGTGAGAGAAGACAACACTTAAAAAGGAAATGGGGGTGGAGGGGGTGGCACCTAGAAGAGGCTTCAGAAGAGCATTGGTGTTGAAGTTCTCCAGCAACCATGATGGTGAAGTCCAGATGGTTGGTCTGGGTCCTTCCTTAAAATGGAGGTTCTGGAAGAAACTAACCAATGGGAAAAGGTAACCCCATGAAAGAAGAAAAAAGGCCACTGAAACAAAGTGACAAAGTCTGGAGACTATACCATGCTATATTTCAAAAAGTGTCTTTGTTACTTCCAAAAAGTCAGATTAAATACATGGGAAAAATTTGTATGACTAAAAGATATAGGCTCTCTTAAGTACCTTGTCCTTGGAGTATATTTAGTGTCTGTGCAGAGGCCCAAAGTAGCCCAAAGATGCCAACCAATTGTTTCTTCAAGAAAGAGAAAAATAAGGGGACTTCCCCTAGTGGAACTACAAGGATCCCAGTTCTTGTCCCAACCTTCTACCAAACTTTAAACCTATTAGGTCTACCAGCACACATCAATAAGTAAATCTGGTATACAAAGTCCAAATACAAACCAAATATTTCAAATGAAGGTATGAACTTTGCTTGACTTAAGTATTCATAACTGGTTTCTTTGAAATAATGATTTGTCTGATCATATGAATTATCAAAATTATAATAATATGTAATTTGGAAGAATACATCTACTTTATGAAGTCTGAGGTACCTATCAGTATTTCTTTCTTTCTGGAGATATCTAATATTTTCCTTCAATTGCAGTAAGAAATTTTTATATCTATAGTATTCTATGAAAGTCAGTCACTGATATCCCACAAATGAAATGTCTCAAATCTTACATTAGCCTTTAATAAGCCAATCTTTTTGGTTACTGATTTCTGATTCCTAGGTTAGGAAACACTAGCCTCAGTGAGTTGATGTCATGTCCCTACAACCTGCTTTCATGTTTTCATATGTTGCATTCAAATGTCAATCATCTTCCTTATTTGGATTTCACATAGTTCAACCACAATCCACAAGTGGAATGTTATGTGATTCATGGAAGAGTTTGAGAGGATAACGCCCAGCACCTAGGTTCCAGGCTCAGCATAGATCTCTTTCCCACCTCCTTTGGCCAATGAAGAACCTTATGAGCTTTGAAGGGTCTAGTGCAAAGGTTCTGAAAGTGGACGATACTGTATCCTAGCAGGCAGTGGAATGATCCACAGGGGTGGTCAGGTAAAATTGAGGGACATTGAATAAAAATAAGAGGGCAGTGGATCCATAAGGAAAGAAGAGAAGAGAATTTTTATCTGTCGTGTAACAGAGTAAAAATCTTAGTGATTACATTATTTTCCAAATAAAAACACAAAATGCAAATTATAACTGATCAGTGGTCAAGTCCACCAACAGGTCTTAACAAGTAAGTGTTGGCAAGTGAGAGTATCATGCACTGATAGGAAGTCCAACATGCATCAGCAGAAATATGTGCATGTGATGCTATACTGTTACATGATACAATACTACATCATCAAAATTTCAATGCAGGAAGAAACCTACAAATTTACATTAAATTATTCAATATAAGATGCATCATTTTAAAAAAACATTATATTTTTTTGAAATGATGCAAATTTCAAAACAAAACGGTTAAAGAAAGTAAATTTTCAAGGAGGGTGCTGACTAATTTTTTTAAGGAGGTGATAAGCCAAATAAGTTTGAGAACCTCTGGTCTAGAGGATATTGGACTCTCCAGTGTAGAAGATATTGAACTCTCCATTTTTACCACTGGTATCCTTAGAATTCCCAGATCAATTGACAGCAATGCCTACATTGGGATCTGAGAGTAGATTAAACACGGGTTCACAACTCCAGAAGGAGGTAAAAAAGAAACTATGCCATATATAAAGGGAATATCTTGAAAAGTCCTATGAAGCAGAGAAAAGAATTTCCAGCCAGGAAGTATGAGTGCTTTCTAACCCTGAACCCACTTTCCCCTGGACTCTTTATATTCTTGTGGAACAGGGTAATAGACTTTTGGGGGACATTTTGTACCAACTGTTATTACTGTATTAGTTTAGTATATATCCCTTCTCTAAAAGCTATTTAAGGTTGGCTAACTATAGTGATTCTCAACTGATAACCTTGGGGGGAAACACACCAGTGACTCAAGATGATAACATTAAAAATGATCCCTGGTTCCTCAAGGGTACCACTAGAACTGTAAGGAGAAGATGGATTCTCACACCAGAATCTTAGGCTCCTCTCAGAGAGTGGGAGTTAAGATAAGCACCTTAGAGTTTATATGAGCTCCATAAACACAGAAAAGATTAAATTACCAAAATCATTGCCAAGGAAATAAAAAATGTATAAAAAAAATTTTTAGTGTTAACTAAATGGTTCCCAAGCTTACTAAATATGGTCCTACCTATTCCTTCCTGTATGAGGTTTAGTTCCTGCACTACACAATGCAGTCAACATTTTTTTAAGGAAAGCTATCAACATAACCAGTCTCTTTTGTTGGCTCTCACCCCTCACTGTCATAGGCACAAAGAGAACAAAGCATTTGGTGCAAGTTTATGGCTCGCTCACAAAGGAATTGGACCAGTATATACTCCAACACCATTAAACTTTGTTTATCCTTGAAGGGATAACATTAATCATCACCCCCAAACACATTCAAGTATTCTATCATCCTTTCATCTGCCTATCTCCATTGTCTCATTTAGACCCCAAACAGATCCAGCTCTCTTCACAGGTATCTTATCAAATTCTTTTGAGGGGTGGCTAGGTGGCTCAGTAAATAGACCACTGGCCCTGGAGTCAGGAGAACCTGAGTTCAAATCTGACCTCAGACACTTAACACTTACTAGACATGTGACCTTGGGAAAGTTACTTAACTCCAATTGCCCTACACCCTGCCTTCCAGAAAGCAAAAAAAAGAAAAAAGAAAAAATTGTTTTGAAAAGATGCAATTTCCAGCCATTTCATATATACTGATTATCTATACGATGTTTAAAATTTAGCTGTCCTATAAATGGACAATTCTCAATAATGAGAGCATTTGTTGTTGTTCAGTCATTTTGGTCTTATCTGACTCTTCATGAACTCATTTGGGATTTTCTTGGCAAAGACACTGGAGTGTTTTGCCATTTCCTTCTCCAGCTTATTTTACAGATAAGGAAACTGAGGCAAAAGGGATTAAGTAATTTGCCCAGGGTCACACAGCTAATAAACGTCTGAGGATGGTGAACTCTAAAAGATGAGCTGCTCCCAATAAAAATATACTGAATATCTGTTACCTTGTTTGATAGCTTTCCTGGTGAAACCTCTTTGTACCCAGGGAACCTAATGCCCACCAGGCTCAACCTTCAACTAGCCAGAAGTCACTAACACTACTTCACTGAGACTTAAGTTTTTGCCAATATAATCCAACATCAACAATTAGTTAACTAAGGGCCAATGCCCCTCCCTAAGCCAAAGAGTAGGGGAAAATCGGAACACACTGGAATATACCATAGCAATAAGATGCGAAACACTTTCTCCTTTCCGGAGATTTTCAACGTTAAGGACCACTATAAGTCTAAAGAACAGTAGAGGTCCCTAAGAAAGGCGTAGGTTGGGGCGGCTAGGTGGCACAGTGAATAGAGCGCCGGCCCTGGAATCAGAAGGACCTGAGTTCGGAGCCGGCCTCCGACACTTAATCCATACAAACAAAAACCTAGCCGTGTAACCTTGGGCAAGTTACTTAACCCCAATTGCCCTAAAGGGGCGGCTAGGTGGCGCAGTGAGTAAGAGCGCCGGCCTCGGAGTTTGGATGACCCGAGATCAGATCCGGCCTCAGAAAATGAGCACCCACGCATAAATAATGACTAGCCGTGTAACCTTGAGCAAGCTACTTAACCCCAATTGCTTTAAAAAAAAAAAAAAAAAAGAAAGGCGTAGGTCACTAGAAAGACGAAAGTTACTTGATTGTTTATGGGTTTGGGTAGAAGGTTTTTTGCATTTTTGTTGAGGAAAATAAAGTGTCTTATATTGTCTCAATATAATTGAGTCTACGTGCTTGCAAGGGACCTGACAGACTCTTCCATGTCTTAGATAGACTTAGGAAGGGTTCAGACTCTGATTTTTCCAGAGGAATAAATCACTGCTTTGGCACAAGCCAAAAAGCAATTGATTAGGAAAAGTCTCCAAGTTTTAACATAGTCCATATGAACCCAGACCATAGCATTCTGGGCCACATATAAATTAGTGTTCTTATCACCTAATCTAGAAAATTTCACACCAAATGTTTGAAAAGATGGTTATGACAATTTTACATACCAGTGCCCAAGCCAGCCACTCTCAATATTGGTTCTTTTCTTGTTTCTAGGTGATGTAAGTTCTACTACCCTGATCAATGTGGTTCTTGACCTCATTTCTCACTAGAAAAGTCCCAGCATTATCTGTTCCCAAAGTCTTAAGTTTCAAGGCAGGCTACAAACTCAAGAAAAAGAAGTTTCCACTAGCTATACTTGGCTACATATTCAGTGGTGGAATTTGTTCATTGCCATAATCACCAGGCTCACAGGATGTTAATGGCATTATTAAATGGGGTCCAATATTTCATTCTAACAAAGAGTTGAAAGGCTTTGTAATTAGTGGAGTGCTGATAAATTCCATACTCTAGCCTCTGTTGCTGTGTCTATGGGGAATTGTGCATTCCTGGTCCTTTTAAAATCATTATATTCTGGGGCTCCTTTATGCTATTTAGCCTGGCATTTTGTACCCACGGCCCCCTTGAGTATGGGGGATACAGACCTTCTGAACTTCACAATGGCCCATTTGTTATCCCTTGCTAAATATAACTGGTCCTACCTTAATTAAAGGCACAGCATGCCATTCATCTAAAATCCATGTCTTACAGCCAACCCTTCCATTAGACCCTTAATACAACCATAGCTTACCAAAATTCAAGGGGAGCCCATAAACAACAATAGGGTAAAATCACGACTGACATTCAAACTGATTTTGTAACACACCTGAGAACAATAATAATAAAAACGTGTGTGCATGTTAAATTACAATGGGAAACTTTGTTTATTACCAAATTTTTTTTTCTTCTAGTCAAATCCCTGAAGTGTGAATGAAAGTTTAAATTGAGGCTGCGACTTGTTTACTTTTGCATAGTGGGTTACATAAAGGGAGCAATCCTAATATTTGGATAGGAAGTATCTTCAAATTACATATGATTTATTGGGGTTTTTTTCTCCTTTCTTCCTAATCCATTTTATATTGAGTTAATGTTAAAAAACTTTCAACAGTAAGAACAAAAGACTCTGCCTGAGGCATTTCTGGCTTGCAGAATCAACTAAGAGAACAGAAAAAAAAAAATAGTTCAATCTTCTTATCATTCCATGGTCTCATAGTAGGCTCAACCAATTGAGAAAAAAATATCCAGCTCAGTATATGGAGTGGGTCCAGTAACAACTATAAAAGAGAGGGACTGGGGATTTAAAGGTGTGCTAGACTGAGTCTTTAAAGCAATTGACTAGGAAGAGGAAAGGGATGCAACTTAGATTAGGTAGAATTGGTAAATAATGAACTACAAAGACTCTCTACCCTAAGGCTCTGCAGATGGAGATTTGGCAGCTATCCAGTTACAGTAATTTGATCCAATTATATAAACTAAATAATCCAGGTCTGAAAATTGATTTTTCAATAAATCAAAAAGTATTTATTGAACACCTGCTGTAGTTCAACACTGTTTGGGGGGTAGGAGGAAATGCCAAAAAGTGTGTGTGTGTGTGTGTGTGTGTGTGTGTGTGTGTGTGTGTGTGTGTGTGTGTAAGAAAGTGAGAGAGAGAGAGAGAGAGAGAGAGAGAGAGAGAGAGAGAGAGAGAGAGAGAGAGATGGAGAGACATGGTCCCTAATTTCCATAGCATCACATTGTTTTGATTTTAAATTTCTTTACTTTGGATACCTAATTAATTTGAAATTCTAATCAAACCAGAAAATATTATGAACTGCACTAATTTGCAGAATTCCAAACCAAGGCAAACCTATAAAGTCATCTTTTACAGCACTATGAATAGAACCAGTTTTCTCCTAATCCCACCCCACATTCCTACTCCAGCCTCACAGTTTAAAAAAAAAAAAAAAAGCAACCTAGCAAACCAATTCGAAGTAGAACTTAACCTATACATACTGGAGCTGAGAGATACTTTAGTGAGGGTCTGGTCCAACCACATTATGTCACAGATAAGTATCTTAGGATCAGAGTTTTCTAGGACTAACAAGAACTTTAGAGATCAATCAATTCAACATCTTTCTTTGACATGTAAAGGTGGGGTCAAAACCACCAATTATTTTTAGCCTTGATACCTTGACTTGAGAGCAATTGTCAACCAGTGAACTGTGGGTTTTAAACTAAGTGTAAAAAGTTCATTGAGAAGCAAAAACAGGTTCATACCCCCTAATTTAAGAGCCCAATGACACTGAAGTAACTGAATATACCAAAATGTTTTAGGTTTTAGGAGACTAAACCTCTTTGCTTCATTGGCCTCACGTCCTATTGTGATGATTTATTGCTTTGTACTTTCACTATGACCATTGACTATATACGCCTACATCTTATAGTTGCCCTAATTTTCAACCCAACAGTAGATTAAATGGATGCTTCCTTTTGCCTCTGAGCCTTTCAAATTCTGTCTGCCCTCAGTTTCCCTGATCTGCCTTAACTATCCTAGAAAATTCTTAACTGCCTTAAGCTACAAGCCTGCCCTCCAGCAGGGAAAGGCTGACAATAAAGAAGCATCAAAAATGCTAGAATAGATCTCCAGAACCAGAAGCATCTTTATAAAATTTCATAAATTTTTATAAACTGAAACCATTTCTCATGAGGAGGCAGTTAACATGCACCTCTGTTACACTACGCTTTCTTGAATTTTCTCAATTTGGATGCATTTAACATAAGTCAGATGAGCTGGTCGGGATTAATAAAAATAGCTATCATTTATGTGGCACCTTTTTGTTTTGCAAAGCACTTTACAAAGATCATTGCATTTGAAATAGACCTTATTATTACCCCCATTTTACAGATGAAGAAAAGGAAATAGATGGAGATTAGGCAACTCGCCCAAGGTCACACAGGTATTAAATGTCTGAGGTCAAATTTGAACTCAGATCTTCCTAACTCCAAACCTATAGCTCTATTCAATGCACCACCTAGCAGCTACCTCTATAAGTACATAGTACATGTGACTTTTGCACAGCAGACATGGATCTACTTGCTTCCACATCCTTTTATATCCTAGAATGTGAGAGTGTACCTTCATGAACAGCCACAAAACATCTGCGTAACCAATGATCAGTATAGGACTATTCTTAAGGGTTACCTTGCTTTCTAGTCTTTTGCTCAGCACTCTAGCCAGGTCCATCAATTAGCTCCCACCAAAATCTGAGATTAGCTCTGGACATGGGAAAGAATTATACAGGGAGCTATGATGTCACCAGGCTCAACAGACCTCTTACATCCTTTTAACTCCACTTTTTTGACAGCAAACACTTGATTTTTTTCTCCCCCCCTGCCGGGGGCCTTATCTACGGCACCGGCGGTGGGTTGATCTGTAACTATTATATCCCCGTCCTCTCTACTCACCTATCCCCATGGCGAGTCTTCGATCGTCACCGGCCTCCGAAGAGGAATTAACCCAGACAGAGCACCCGAGGTTTCAGGGGTTGTTTATTCACGGCTGGTCACATCCCGAGAGAGAGATGCTTCCGCATACAGCATCTTATATACATTAAACCACGCCCTCATATGTAAATTAGCACGGTAAAAGCAAAGCCTATCCCCGCCCCCAACATCTCCCCCTTTTTGTTTTATCAGGGCTGTGGTGCCCGGTGCAGCCTTGCTAAACATTACGCATCATCTAAGCTTATAGCTTCGCCGGGAGCGGGGTGCCCTGGCTTGGGTCGTCTCCTCAATCCCTGAAACCTTACCCGTCCTAGGGACCCAACACCTTCGGGCCCTGTCTTAGGTGGCTGGGTGGGAGAAGTTGCCCGTCATGGGGCTTGCCCCGTCTTACCCCAAGGTGTTACATGTCTTCCATGGCGGCGAGCCAAACTGAAGGATCTTGTCCTTCTCTTATAGCAAAGATGGCTTGTTGGGTAAGTAACATATAGCCCTTATGCCAGGTGGATGCACGGCATATGCACCAAAACAAAAGCCCAATAAGTAATAAGAGGAGACACAGAGAGGCACCCAACCCGCCCCAAGAGGCCCCCATCGAGGCGTCGCGAGTCCGGGGGTGGGGTGTTCTATCGCCGTTCCACACATCAGGATTCCCAGGATGGTGGGCCATGTCCCTGCAAAGGAAAAGAGAGGGAACTCCTCATCCCGATAATCGGGTTGGGTTCATTCAAGATCTCTAGCTCTATGTACAGGTATCCATTTTTCAGGGAGACTAGAATTCTCATTTGGATAAAAGGATAAATGGCCTGGTCTCCTTGCAACCACTGTGACCGGCCCATGCCACTTTCCTTCTTCATCCCTCCACATTATCTTAGTTCCTGGTAGGGCCCTTGTGGGGGGTGGCAACTCTATGTGTTTGGTTGCAGTTTTTCCAAAAAATCTCTGTGCGGCCGAGGTGCCATCATCTCTAAATTGGAGAAAGTTCATGGTAAAAACGGCTTGTGCCAATTCCTTTTGGGTTATTCCCCTGCATACTCCCCCTTTTTGTTTATAGAGGGTTGTTTTCAGGTTGCGATTTGCTCGCTCCACCATGGCTTGGCCTGTGGGGTTATAGGGGATACCCGTAGTATGATTGATAGAAAATTCTAGGCAGAATTCTGTAAAGGCCCTAGAGGTATATGCCGGCCCATTATCAGTCTTTAGGGCTTCTGGCACACCTAAGGTGGCCATTTGAGTGTACAAATGTGATATTACATGTCTTACGGTCTCGCCGGGTTGCAACGTGGCAAAGGTAAAGGAAGAAAAGGTATCTACTGATACATGTATATGTTTCTGTCCTAAATGTGTGACATCCATTTGCCAGAGGGCATTAGGCAAATTGCCCCTGGGATTGATGCCTTCTGGCTGGGGGCGCGGCCGGAAGGGTGCGCAAGCGGTACATGAGCGTACAATGGAGCGTGCTTCTATCTTAGGAATGCCATAGAGGCGTCTGAGGGATCTAGCTGAAATATGATACTTACCGTGTGCCTGCTGGGCCGGATCAGGATCTTGGTGGGCTATATATAGGGCACTATCGGCTTCATCATTGCCTTGAAAAATAGGTCCCGAGATAGATATATGGGACCGCACATGTAGGACATAAATGGAATGTCTCCTACACTTTATTCTATGTTGAAGTTGTAATAAAAGATCGGCTATGGTGGATCCTGGAGACACATAGGCATGTTCCAAGCGGGGAAGCAATAGTGCACAATACATACTATCTGTAATTAAATTTATGGGTATAGTATCTAAACAACTCTACAGCTTTAATAATGGCAAATAACTCATTCTTCTGGGTGGAGGTATATGGGGTATCAAATACCCACGTGGCTGGTTGTGACGGGTTGTGAACTACAGCACGGCCATTCTTAGTGGCATCTGTAAATATATTTAGTCCGGCCACTGGATCGGATACCACTACAGGCGTGTGGCGTTTGAGAATGAATTCACTATACATCCGGACCACTGGGGGAGGTGTGACTTTCGCAATATTCATACTAGTCAACACCGTGGCCCACAGCAGGGAATTTTCTGCAAGTGTATGACTGAGCTCTCCTGATAGATCTAAGTTAAGAAAAGGTTTGCGCCCAAATGCGCGTTGACAGCGCTCAGAGGCTTGCAAACAAAACCAAGCTAGGGTCTCCCATTTATCTTGTATAATCTTTTTTGGAATTTTTGGATATAGCCATTCTAAACATCCATGTCTTTGAAAGAGGCATCCCCAAAATCGCCCTGTATCTCTTAATATTTGAAAATATATAGGTTCCTCTGGGGCTTGGCAACTCAAAACAGAGGCTTTTTGCAAAATCTGTTCCAATGCCTGTTCTGCCTTGGGGGTCCATGTCCTAGGGGAGGTCAACTGTGATGCCCCTTTTAGAATCTCATATAATGGCTGCATAAGTGACTGTGGTATAGGGATTGCCGAGCGAATCCACTGAATTGCTCCCACCAACCTTTGAAAATCATTCAATGTCCTATATTGGGACTTATCAATGCCAGGAATATCTTTAACAATCTGTTCGGGAAGAACCTTTTGACCTAAATATTCATAAGGATATGACTTTTGCACCTTCTCAGGGGCTAGCAGCAATCCTTTACCTTGCAACAACTCGGTTATTAGGGCCAAACAACTCTCTGCCAGCTGCAACTGTGGTGCAGCGATCAATATATCATCCATATAATGTATAATCATAAGACTGTTATATTTTTCCCTAGCTGGCCTTAACAACTCTGCCACATATAACTGACACAAGGTTGGGCTATTTGCCATTCCCTGGGGCAAAACCCTAAACTGATATCTCTCGGAAGGTGCCTGGAAGTTAACACTGGGAACAGAAAAGGCAAACTTCTTTTTATCATTTGGGTGAAGAGGGATACTGTAAAAACAATCCTTAATATCAATCACTATTATCTCCCAATTCCTTGGGATGGCTGCCGGCGTGGGTAGTCCAGGTTGGAGGGCTCCCATTGGTAACATGGCAGCGTTAACTGCTCTAAGATCAATCAACATTCTCCACTTTCCACTCTTCTTTTTTATAACAAACACTGGGGAATTATAAGGGCTAAGAGATCTCTCTATTTTCCCCTCTAATAATAAAGTATCTACAATCATCCTAAGCGCTGTGAGCTTCTCTTGGGACAGGGGCCACTGTTCTACCCATATTGGTTTCTTATCAATCCAAGTGATCTGCGGGGAGAAGCTCCCTGCGGCAGTGGCCCCCACTAATTTCCCAGCAGACTGTCTGGAGTGGCCAAAGAAAGATTCAATTGGGAGAGGAGATCACGCCCCCAGAGGGCGTATGGGAGCCCTGGTAGGAAGAGAGGTTTAAACAGTCCTGTCTTGCCTTTCACGGCCCACTTCAGGGCCCTTGCTGCCTTAGGGGCAGTCTGTCTCCCTCCTACCCCCATTACTGGCTGCCCTCCCGCCGACAGTGGCCATTCAGGCTTCCACTGGCCTCCATTTATCACGGAGCAATCCGCCCCAGTATCCATCAGCATTTTAAATGGCACTGGGGTGTACTGCCGCTGCCCCGTAAGGGGGTCGGCGATCAGCGGATATATTCCCCAGTCATCCCAATCTACCATCTCTCCTTGCTCAAGGGCCTGGGCGGCGCTGGCCTCGAGTAGGCTTGGGGGCCCTGGCCCTGTTCTTCCTTCCTCTTTTTTGAGGGTTGCTAAACTGCCTGGGGGTGGCGCGGCAGGCGTGGTCTCGTCTGGGGGAACGGCTAGCCACCCCTCCGGACCGCGTGGAGGAGCCCCGTCCCACTTCCTTTTCTCTTCTTGTCTGGGCCACTCCCATTCTTCTATTTCTTCCTGCCTAGGCTCACTCAGAGGAGCTCCACCCCGTTCCTCTTTCTCTTCCTGCCTGAACTCACTCGACACCTCAGGAGCGTCTGCACCACCGTCCTTCCGGTTCGTGTTCCGTGAAGAACGCGGAAGTGTTGTGTCTCCGCCATCTTTTTCTCGGCTTTCCCCTCTAGCCCTCCTTAACTCTTCCCAGGGGTACACGGGAGGGGGGCCCTCATCCTCCCCCCCATCCTCCCCTTCATCCTCCTCTTGTGGCCCCACACCGTGACTTTCCTCCTCTTCACCCGACCCTTCTATGAATGCTCGGCAGGTTTTTAGGGGGATTTTATACCCCGTCTTAGCGCACAGCTTATACAGCTGGGCGGCTACAACCCCCTTCTCCTCGGGTCGAAATTCAGGTATGCTATTCAATCCTCCCATCTCGTCCTTCTTATGAGATGAGGCTGTCTGGGGGGAGTCCGTCCAGCGGACTCAGTCGGTCCCTACAGATCTCAATCCCTGTTCAGGCGCCACTTGCCGGGGGCCTTATCTACGGCACCGGCGGTGGGTTGATCTGTAACTATTATATCCCCGTCCTCTCTACTCACCTATCCCCATGGTGAGTCTTCGATCGTCACCGGCCTCCGAAGAGGAATTAACCCAGACAGAGCACCCGAGGTTTCAGGGGTTGTTTATTCACGGCTGGTCACATCCCGAGAGAGAGATGCTTCCGCATACAGCATCTTATATACATTAAACCACGCCCTCATATGGAAATTAGCACGGTAAAAGCAAAGCCTATCCCCGCCCCCAACACCCCCCCCCCTTCATAGTTTAAGCTAAAGTGTTCTCATTGGTTCATGGAGCTAGAGTCAGAAGAGGCTTAAAGGTCCTTTGACCAATCAGCTCCTTTTACAGATGATGAAACAGAGGTTAGATCAGCTAATAAGTGTCACAGGTGGGACTTCAACCTAAGTTCTTTGCTTCTAGAGCCCACCTTCTTTTCACTATATAATATCTGAGCGTTCTGGGGCTCTGAAAATTGTCTAAAGGAAATTTCTTGCACAATCACATCCATGGTCCCTAATAACAGAACACCACCCCTTAGTTACTTAAAGGAATTTCATTGTGAACACTAAAAGGAAACATACAAAGAGGATGTGGGTGGTGGTTATTGTTGTTCATTCTTCATCCTTGAAGAGGGCCAATGACATCACCAGGGTGATGTCTTGACTCGATCATGAATTGGATATGAGTGAAGCAGAATTGTGCAAATTTGCCAGCATCACTTCTCTTCCTGAGTCATCAAAGTCCAAGGGCAGGACAAAAGTTAAGACAACTGGCAATGGCCTGGGATCGTATGAGTAATTATAATGATAGCTGAAAAAGTTATTAGTTCAAACAAAGATTCTTATAGTTTAGTCCTGGTATTCAATAACAGCTAGAAGACATTTAACATTTCAGTTAACTCACTTATGACTGATACTTTTTCTTAGTATAGACTTTGTGCCCTGTCCTGACCAAGACAGCCAACACATATTAGTGACTCAGCAAGCCATCTAGGGAAAGGAAAAATAGTTCCCAGCCAGAGAGAGAAGAGAAGATGGAAAGTGAGAGAAAAGTAAGCAAAAATTTAGATGTCAGGCTGACCTAATAGTTACACGGTATCTGCAAAGGACTAAAATCCAGAGTCCTGAATTGAGCAGTTAAAACAAATTGCTAAAGCCAAGACATGTGGTCATAATGTCCAGAAATGAGATCTGATATAGGTCTTATCTGACTCACCCTGATTCTCCTAAGTTTTGGTCTTTTCATAGCAGCTTGAGCTTGCATTTGGTCTGTCAGACTTCCTCCTGACTCAACCACTGCCTTCACACAAAGAGTAATATGATCTCTACCCTAATCATGTATTCCCAGGTCTCAAGGTCATGGCATAGATCACAGGGGTGGGGAACCTGCAGGCTCAAGGCCACATGTGGCCCTTTAGGTCCTCAAATGTAGCCCTTTGACTGAATCCAAACTTCACAGAACAAGGCCTCAAGGAGGAAGGTTCTACACCCCTGATAGAGGGATAGTTTTAGTGGATAGCTCCTGCTGATTCTGTGACATACATTACACACTAGTTCCCATATTAGCTCAAGTCAGTTCACAAAGTATGAGTAGCAACCCTGATTCCTTTGCTGATTATAAATAAATGTATTGTTCCTGACCATCCACAGCTAGCAGTAATGGACAAAACTCATGATTAAAGTGAACCCACTATATCAAAGACACTAATTTTTAAGGTCATACATGGGTTAAGGAAAAGTTATATCTCATACTTAGCATTGCAAGCTAAAAAAACTCAGTTTCCTCCCTATGTTGTCCATCCTAGAAAACACTGCTAGACTAGTCTTCCTAAAGGATCAATTCTCATATCTCCCCATTCTACTTCCATTCTTGTCAAAAAAAATGCCAATGAGTATCCCCATTGCCTCTAAAATAAATATCATGTTCTTTAACTTGGTATTAAAGGCCCTCCTAAATCTTCTGGCCCTTATTTACTCTTGTACCATATTTCCCACTCCTCTACTCCAGCCAAACTGGTCTATTTACTCTCTTTCTAAACACAGTCATTAAAACCCCAATGCTACTTTTGTCCCTTTGCTCACCTTGGTTAAAATGTTTTCTCCATGTGTCAAAACTTATTCAAATCTTCTCCATTACTTAAAGTCCAGTTCAGTTCCCATCCCCTCTAACAAGCCTTCCCCAAAATAACCAACCAAACACTTCTATAATACTATATCTCACTTGGAACTTTGCATATACATTTGCCTGTATAACACTACAGAAAAAACTATTGAACTAACATATAGAATAGACCTTCATTCTATTCATTGCTTGACCACTGACTTGCTGTATGACTTTTCTTCTTCACTCTGTGCCTTAGTTTCTGTACAATGAGAAGGTGAATTAGACAATCTCTAAGGATACATAATTCTGATAGATATAGTATCTTGTAAACTCATAGGTTCATAGACTTAAAGCTATTAAGGACTTTAGAGGTCACTGAGTCCATCGTTCTCATTTTACAGACGAGGAACTGAAGCCAAGAAAGATGAAGGACGTGCAGTTAGTACACTTCTGATGCAATATTCTAAACCAGAGCTTTCTGACACCAAGAGCAAATGTCTGGCTAGAATCCTCTCTTTGAGAAAAGGGATCATATCTATCCTCAAACTAGATCTCCAGTATATCTCTGCCAATGCTGCTGGTGGTGAAAGTAATCCAACCCAGGAACTTTAAGTTTCAGTACAGATAATGCCTAATCACCTCTGGTGTTCACTAATTCTGTGACCTTGGGCAAAGCATTTAACCTTCTTGGACCTCAGCTTCCTCATTTGTAAAATGATAGATCCCTTCTAGCCCAGAATCTATGATCCTATGGAGGAAAATTTCAGCTCAATATTAGTAAGAACTTACTAATGTTTGTCCAAAAGTGAAAAGGAATGCCTCAGGTAGATGTATTCCCCATCACTGGATGTGTTTAGGCAGAACTTGGATGAAGGCTTTTCAAGGATGTTGAGGGATGGGGGGATCGTACTTTAGGTGAGGGTTAGTCAATATGGTCAGAAGTCTCTTCCAGCTCTAAGTCTCTATGATTCTATGAATCACACATACTCATTACATATTATACTCATTATCAATATATAGATATTATCAATATTATGTTACTATATAAAAATTAATATATAACAATTCATACTCATGACAGAAGATGGATACCAAATAGGAGTGAGAAGTCAAGCTGTGACCCCAAGATTGTAATCTAATGAGGAAAATTCCCTTTTGTTCCTCTTGTGATGACAGCAGACAA
The DNA here is from genome assembly GCA_011680675.1 of Gymnobelideus leadbeateri. Lineage (NCBI taxonomy): Eukaryota > Metazoa > Chordata > Mammalia > Diprotodontia > Petauridae > Gymnobelideus > Gymnobelideus leadbeateri. The sequence goes on from WOXC01009090.1 coordinate 151,946, forward strand.
GTCCACATTTGAACATGATGGAATCTGCCCTCTGAGGGTACCATTGGCCTTTTGGTCATTTTATCCATACACTCTTAGTCTCCTGAACCAATTGCACGCATTTGTGAAATGGTTGGACAGGGTTCAGGTGCAAGCTCTGACCATGAAATAGAAAAAAACCTAACTGGCCCATATGGGGATTGATCTTATGACCTTGGCCTCATTAGTACTATGTACTAATGAAATGAACCAATCAGGCCTTTGCAGAGCAGATGGAATATCATAATGAGTACCTCATGTCTGGTATTCTGCTTCTGAGGTCATGTCTATACAGATATTGGTAAGCAGAGAGTTGAACAATTAGTTGGATTATTCAAAGTATATAATGAACAAGGTTGGGCCACAATTATCTGTATTATATATTAATACCAACTGAAAAATGGCTCAAGCCTGTGGCTTAATTTAACTATGCAAAAAAACAATTATATTGTAGAGGAGAAACTACTTATCACACTGGATATTTATAGCAAAGAAAAAAAATTTTTCATATTATTGGGGTTTTTTGTTATCACCTGAAAACATGATGTCACTAACAGATCAGGATATGTATATCCTAATAGAAATGTCTGACCAAACAAACAGCAATGAATAGCCCCCTAAAAAGAAAAGCAGGCATTATGTAAAATGGTAACCCTATCAAATCAATATGAATAATACTAAAATGATATTACTTGAATATATTAGTGATTATAATTATAAATGCTATTACCAGATAATAGATTATCTAATTTCTTATCAGCTATAATCTTGATCTCCCACAAAGCCAGCAAAAAAAAGAATAGAAACACAGATGTATATCCACATATATACATATGTATTCCTTTTATATACATGTATATCCACATATATACATATGTATTCCTTTTATATACATGTATATGTATGTATGTATATAAGTTATATTAGGGGGAGTACCTGAACCTATGATTGCAATGGACTGGGGAATACCTACCTTCATCTGTAATTTATAGCCTTAGAGAAATGCCCAGGATACTGGAAATTTTAGTAATATGCTCAGTCACATAACTTATATACATCAGTACAGAATTTTAACCCATTTTTTTTAGTTGTGTTGGTCTTCTGTCCACTACATTATGCTGCCTTCCTATGTATACCTACACATTTTATTCCCTTACAATCTGATTCAATATTTCCCTCACTTCCCTCAAAAAACCCCATATTTACAATCACACTCTTCAACTCTGAAAAATCTGCCTTGTAAATATTTTATCAATGGGAAATGTCTGTTCTTCCCCTCCCAATGAACACAAAAGAGCAGTATCTTCCCCAAGTCATAGAAAATTCCCATATGTATCCAAAAGTTATGACAAATGGGGAAAAATTATCTTGAGTCATTTTAACTGAGTGAAGGCTTTTAAATTCCAATTGCTAGAGAAATGTAAAGAACATTAGTTATTAAGCTTTTATGACTGACACTCATCCCCATATCAGGATGACACTCCTCTTGGCAATCTATAGATCATTCCACTAATGTACTTAAAACAGGTAAAATGAGATCTGATAGAAAGTCATTATGATAGAAATTAGATGGGTTTTCCTTCAGCAGGAAGGTAATGGTTTAAAAAAAATAGCCAAATATCAGCCCCACCCACCAAAAAAAAAAAAGGCAGAAAATTACTTTAACAGCTGGTACTAACCATCACCTGAATTCTTTAAGCCTAATTTAAAAGATTAAGCAAAATGCTACCTGAAAATTCTGAAAGATTGGAACACTACAAATCATTATCTGCTTCTAGAATCAAAGAGAAAGCAAGTTAATAATTTAGAAGGAAAAAAAAAGTTCCAGAAAATTTTTCCTCTTTTGTGGACAATAAAACTTAGGCCTGTTGAAATATTTTTTTAAAAATTTCCAGAAATAACTTGGCAGAATGATGCCTGTAAATGTTTAAGCCAAATTAAATTGCTTACAAGTGATCAGAAATCACAGTTGCCATGGTTTCAGGAGCCCACAATATGGTCTATAGACTAAATGGCCCCCTCGAAACTGAAATTCCACAGTATTAAGTGCAGGCCTCACAAAAAAAAAAAAAAAAAACCCTAATTATATAGTGCTGAAGCCTTTGGCTTCTCTCAAAAAATAACAATACTAATGACTCAAATGTGAGTTGAGCCCACCTGGCAGGAGTTCCTTCTGTTGGGGGCTTACCTCCTTGCGCTAGAAACCAAGCCTGCCACAGAGCCCTCCCAGAGAGCCAAACTGCCTCTATCCTCGAAGCAACAGCCTTAGGATAATGATGAAGAAATTCACAGCTGGCCTCCCAACCCCACAGGAATGGTTACTATTCAGACCTAGGCTCAGAGTAATTAAGTGGCAACAGAGAACAAAGATGTATGCAAGGAGGTTTACTCAGCCCTGGTCTTAAGGGAACACATTAGAAGCCAGTTACAGTCTGGTAATTTCTATGCTAAATGTTCTATAGGTTCCTATGTAGGAGCACCCCTACAACCCTCAGGGGCAGGAAGGGAAAGCTCTCTCAAGGCCATTCCATTCTTAGCCTGCCTTCCACTCTCAGGATAATTGCTTGTTCCAGCCCAATCAGGATTTGATCAAAAATTGCAAAACCTCTTTCTATCAGAAGATGAGTGTTAAGTGATCTTTCTCAAGAATGAATGAGAGGCAGCTTTAGGTAATGGATAGAAAGCAGGCCTCCAAAAGACTTCTGGGTTCTGACACATATTATAAGTCTGAACCTGGACAAGTTGCTTTGAATCTCTTTTGTGCTATGGAAACTCTCCAACATCTTAACCTGTAGAAAAGGTGTCATTCTCTCCTCACCCAGGCCTTCGCTGGGAACACCAATGACATCACAGTTCTAGTCCCCCATCTTATCCCAGTAAATAGCCCGGGACTCCCTCCCTATTTCCCTCCTTGGAATCATCTCCTCTTCACTTCCCCACACTCATTTTTGAGTTTTCTGTGGCCCAGCTCTGAACAAACTGATGGAAGGAAGCTCACTCTGGATTTGGAGAAGGTGCTAGACTGGATCACAAGACACAGATTCCAACCCTGTGTCTGCCACTATTTATGGACAAGTCATTGAATTTTTCAGAGGTTTGTCTTGTCATATCTCCTTCCACAGCACCTCTCCCATCTGTCCCCTTCTCTCCATTCACATAAGGGCCTTATCCCCTTTTGCCTGGAGAATTACACTGGCCTCCCTAATTAGTCCCTCAGTCTCTAGTCTCTTCCATTTCCTCCACAAACATGCACAGAAGCCATTTTGCAGCATCACTGGCAGCTCTAGCTCCTGGTCTGTGAACTGTAGGGAGATCCAGCAATCAGTCTGGGGGTTAATCGCTCTTGCTTTAAACTGCCTGGATCTGGATTGTGGTCTGGGGTGGAGGTTTGGGGTGGGTATCCAGCTTGCCAGAGAGTGTGGAGGCTTTACAGAGGCCACCCAACATGCGGAAGCTGTGAAGACCCCCCTTTGGGATGGAAGCTGTCCTGTCTGGTGGCAGAGTCCTACTGTGGCAACAAGCCCAAAAATAAAGTAATTAAGTGGCAACATGCCTAGGCAAAAGAAACAAAATAAACAGAAAAATTCAACATTGGACTCCTATTTTAGGGGCAAAGAGGATCAAAGCATGGAGGAGGACTGTGAGGTCAGAACTCCTGCACCAAAAGCCCCAAATGAAAATACAAGCTGGCTACAGGCCATAGAGTACCTTAAGAAGCAGATAAGAGAAGTGGGGGAAAATTTGGGAAGAGAAATGAAAAAGATGCAAGAAAAGTATGAAATGACAGTCAACAGCCTGACTGAGGAAAATAACACCTTAAAAAATAGACTAACTCAAATGGCAAAAGAGGCTCAGAAAGGCAATGAGGAGAAGAATGACTTAAAAAGCTGAATTTGCCAGATGGAAAAAGAATCTCAAAAGCTCAATGAGGAGATTCATTCCTTCAGAGTTAGACTGGAGCAAATGGAAACTAGTGACTTTATGAGAAATCAAGATGCTGTTAAACAGATCCAAACAAATGAAAGAATAGAAGGCAATGTGAAATATCTCATGGGAAAAACCACTGACCTGGAAAATAGATCCAGGAGAGATAACTTAAAAATTACTGGACTACCTGAAAACCACAATCAAAGAAAGAACCTGGAAATCATCCTTAAAGAAATTTTCAAGGAAAACTGCCTTGATGTTTTAGACCCAGAGGGCAAAATAGAAGTTGAAAGAATCCACCGATCACCTCCTGAAAAAGATGCCAAAAAGAAAGCTCCTAGGAATATTATAGACAGGCTCCAGAACTCCCAGATCAAGGAGAAAATACTACAAGCAGCCAGGAAGAAACAATTTCAATATTGTGGAAACACAATCAGAATAGCCCAGGACCTGGCAGCTTCTACACTGAGGGATCGAAGGGCATGGAATAAGATATTCCAGAGGGCAAAAGAGCTGGGATTAAAGCCAAGGGTCACCTACTCAGCAAAACTGAGTATCTTGTTTCAGGGGAAAATATGGTCATTCAGTGGAATAGAGGACTTTCAAGCATTCTTGAGGAAAAAAACAGAGTTGAATAGAAAATTTGACATTCAAACACAAGAAGCAAGAGATGCTTGAGAAGGTAATCAAGGAAAAAAAATCAAAAGAAACTTATCAAAGTTGAACGATTTATGTTCCTACATGGAAAAACAATATCTGTGTCTGATGAAACCTTTCTCAGTATGAAAATAATTAAAGAAGGGTATATGGGCATATGAATACCTATGTGAATGTGTATATATATTTTTTCAGGTATACATAGAGAGGGCACAGGTCAAATTTAATAGGAAGGGATGATACTTAAAAGGTGAAATTAATGAGAGGAGATGGGGAGAGACAGAATGGGGTAAACTATCTCATATAGAAGAGGCAAGGGAAAATGGTTACAAGGAGGGGAAGAACAGGAAGGCAAAAAGGCAAAACCTTATTTTCATTGAATTTGGACCAAGGAGAGAATGACATACATACTAAATAGGATATCTCACCCTACAGGAGAGTAGGAGGGAAGGGGATGAGAGCAGGGATGACATAAGGGAGGGCAGGCTGGGGGGAGGGAAGTAGGAAGCATACACTTTTGAAAAGGGGCAGGACCAAAGTAGAGAATAGAACAAGTGGGAGGTTGGATAGGGGGAAGGGAAATATAGTCAGTCTTTTACAATATATCTAGTATGGTAATGTTTTGCATAGCTACACATGTACAACACCTACTGAATTGCTTATCTTCCCAATAAGGGTGGGTGACAAGGGAGGAAGGGAATGAATCTGGAATTTGAAATTTTTAAATCAAATGTTTAAAAATATATAAATACTATTACCAATACTATTTTATATATAATTGGGAAATAAGACATACAGGCATTGGGGCACAGAGATTCACTTTGCCCTACTGGAAAAGTCAAAGGGGGTATGGGAGAGAACAGATTGGATGAGGGGATATCCTGTGGGACTGCTATTCTGGGGTGGTGGGTAGGGGAAAAAAATTTGTAACTCAAAATCTGGTAGAAATGAATGATATAAACCAGAAGTTAATAAAGCATTTAAAAAAGAAAAATGTTGGGAAAGTGCCTTATTTTTCCATACATCGTATGTAGTATTATAATTAATTTATTTGGAAGGTTTGATAAATTTGTAATAAAATTTGATAAAATTTTGATAAAGTTCACTTACAAACATATCCAGACCTGAAGTTTCAATTTGTTCAATTTCTTTTCTTGATATTCTTTTATTTAAATATTTAAATTTAAAGAATTTAAAATGCTTTTACCTACCTGATTATTTTTTATTTGTGTAAGTATTCATTCATTTCCTCTAAGATATTTTTAGCATATAATTGGGCCAAATAGTTTCTGATAATTTCTTTTTAGTTTCTCTTCGATTGTTATGAATTCTTGTTTTTCATTTTTTGATTCAAACAATTGGTTTTCTCTTTCTTTTTAATCAGATTAACTATTTGTATATTTTGTTAGATCTTTATGTCTTGGTTTTATTTATCAATTCAATAGGGTTTTTTTGCTTTTAATATTACTAATCTCTTCTTCAGTTTATCAGGATTTCTACTTTATTGCTTAGCTGAGGAGCTTTGATTTGTGGTTTTTCAAGATTTTCTTTTAGGTGCACTCCCAATTCATTTTCTTCTCTTTTTGTTGATTTAAGTGTTTAGAGATACAAAGTTCCCCTAAGAACATCTTTAGGTGCATCCCTTACATTTTGATAAGCTGTCATGTTATTATCATTTTCATTTTTTATTCAATCTTATTTTATTTTCCATTTTAAACTCTCTCCTCCTACTACCCCCTTTCCAACCCATTAAAAAAAAAAGTAAGAAATACAATGCCAACTATACATATAATTTCCATATTAGCTATGTTCTGAGAGAAAAAATAAAACAAGAAAAAGAAAGGAAGAGTAAAAATATGTCAATCTATACTCTGAAATCCCTCCATTCTCTCTTTAGTCATAGACAGTATTTCATTATAAGTCCTTTGGAATTCTGGTAGATCATTATATTGATCAGTTACTAAATCTTTCACAGTTGATTGTCTTTACAATATTGTTGTTACTGCATAAATTGTTCTCTTCATTCTCACATCTCTTTGCATCAATTCATATAAATTTTCCCAGGTTTTTCTGAAACTGTCCCCTTCATCATTTCTTTTTTTTTTCTTTTTGGAGAGGGGAAGGGAGGGCAATTGGGGTTACATGGCTTGCCCAAGGTTACACAGCTAGTTTTGTGTTAAGTGTATGAGGCTGGATTTGAACTCAGGTACTCCTGACTCCAGGGCCAGTGCTCTATTTACTGTGCCATCACCCCCTTCATCATTTCTTATAGCACAATAATATACCATCAAATTCATAAAACATACCTTGTTCAGCCATTCCTCAATTGACAGACATCTCATATTCCAATTCTTTACTACCACAAGAAGAGCTGCTGTAAGTATTTTTGTACATGTGTGTCCTTTTCCTTTTTCTTTGCTCTCTTTGGGGTAGAGATCTAGTAGTGTTATTGTTCTGTCAAAGGGTATACATAATTTTATTGTCGTTTCCCTTAATGAAACTGTCTATTGTTTCTATCATTTTTTCCTTGTATCACCATTTCTGTAGAATTGTAGGGGTCTTTATAGTCTCCAAATACTTTTTCATTCTTTCTTAAAGGGCCCTTTATTGAATATAACGTTATTTTCATTGTTATATGTAAATAATATTTTTAATATTTTCTGCTTTTCTGCAATTTTCAGTGATCTCATTATGCCCTAATACATGATCAGTTTTTGTAAAAGTACCATTACAGCTGAGTGGTATGTTAATTCCTTTCTACTCTCATTCAATAATTACTAGAATTCTATCATCTCTAATTTTTCTAAGGTTCAGTTCTGATTCTTAACTTCTTTCCTGTTTATCTTTTGATTAGATTTGTCCAAATCTGAATGTGATACAGTGGGATACATCACTACTATAGTGTTACTATTTCTCCCGCCAATTAGATTAAATTTTCCTTTAAATATTTTGATTCAATGTTATTTGGTATATACAAATTAAGTATTGATGGGGACACATTATCTAGAGTATCTTTAAGCATGATGTAATTTCCCTTATGTCTATATTTACTGTAGCCTTATCTGAAATCGTGACTAATACCTCCTGATTTGTTTGTTTTTTTAACCTCAGATGAAGCAAAGAGATTTTGTTCCAGCTACATATTTTCACTCTATGTGAATCTTTTATGTTTCAAATGTGTTTCTTGTAAACAGCATATTGTTGGATTCAGTTTTCTTCATTCTGTTATCCACTACCATTTTTCTGAGTGAACTTATCCTGTTCATGCACAGGTACTACCTGTTAATTGTATAATTCCTTCCATCCTATCTTTTTGTACTTTTTCTTCACTTTTCTCCCATCCCTCCTTACTAAGAGGAAAGAGATCATAAAAGAAAGGAAGGGCAGCTAGGTGGCGCAGTGAGTAAGGGTGCCGGCCTTGGAGTTGGGATGACCCGAGATTGAATCCGACCTCAGAAAATGAGCACCCACACACAAATAATGACTGGCCGTGTAACCTTGAGCAAGTTACTTAACCCCAATTGCTCTAAAAAATAAATAAATAAATAAAAAATAAAAGAAAGGGAACTTCCTGACGTGATCTACAAATTAAATTGCCTATTTCCATTCCATTATAGCTCTTTTCTTTCCCTTGATTCTGGGTCTTTGCTCTTGCCTCCTTTCCTTTCAATCCTGCCCTGTCTCCCTACTTCACATCCATTCTTTCAACATCCAAGGTAATTTTGCTCTTGACTTATCAAATTCGTGTCCCATCCTCTCTCTTAACTTCCTTGTACCCATCCTCTTTTCTTTCCTTTTTGAATTAGACATATTTCTATACCAAGTTATTTACATGTAAGCTTGGTGTGGGCAGTTGAATATAATTGTTTTCGATCTGCCTTTGTCTGGTTCAGATGAAAGTTAGGTTCTTGGGATGCCCATTCCCTCCACTTCTTCCTCCATAATTAAATTTTCTTCATCTTATGTATCTTTCTTTCCACCATGGAGTTTTGGGGTTATCCCAAGTGGTCTTTGTCTAGTGTGCTTTTCCTGCCACTGGGGTAGGAGGCAGCCTGCACCATACTTGAATTTCTCTTAGAGCCTCTCTCTAGATGCCCCGGTGCTCTTTCCCTTTGTGCCCAGTTTTCATCTACTTCAGATAAACAGACTGCAGTCCTTCTGTGCATCCTTGGGCTGGATGGAGGAATCTATAGGTTATTCTTTTCTTTCTTCTTTAACTGGTGAATTGTTTTAAGCTTTCCTGTGGTATTTGTGAGGGATCTTGACTTCTCTAAATATTAGCATGCCTGCTCTCTTTCCACACTCTCCCTCTTCTTCACACTTCCTGAAAACAGTTTCTTCACACTTCATTTACACTAGCCAATTAAAGTCTGAAAGGGGTGAGACCTTATCTTGGCATCTTTTTTATCTGACCATTACATTTTATAAGTTAATTAAATTGATTAGAGGGACTCAATTTGTTAAAAAGTACTCTCATCAACACCCCAATATATGTGAAAAAACAAAATTGTACGAACTAACCATAACCTCTCACACACTTACTATATCCTTGTCTTTTTTGCCACCATCATCACTATACTGCATAACCACCAAAAAAAGGCAAATATAGAGGCAGTGTGGTAGAGTAGAAAGAGTACTGGAGACAAAGAACAGAGGTGCCGACTCCAATTCTTTTCCATACTTGGGCAAGTCACTTAACTTCTATAAATCAGTTTCCTCATTTGTAAAATGAAAGTTAGTGAAATTACCACTAAAGTCTCTTTCCCCCCTACATTAAATCTTATGAACTGTATGTCTGCATATATCACCAAACTGTCTGCCATATATAGGACCTTTGAAAGGGGAGTGACTGCTCCTGAAACTCTCTTCCTCTGCTCCTCTCATGGTCCAAGCATCTCTTACACTAGACTTCTCACGAAGGTACAAAGAGAGGTCAACACTCATTCCAAATACCCTGGTTAAACAGCAACTAGAGCAACAAGACTTAACTATGTGAACTTACACCTAGGCCTACTAATATCTTTTCTGCTTTGTGCTTCCTTTCCCTCATTCTCAAGATGAATATATCCAGACTTATAAGGGATCATGTGAGTGTGAGAGGCCGTCAGTGCATCAGATAATGCTGATTGGCAGCAAGTAGAGTTTCATCAGAGAAAATGAATAATAGCAGAAGGAGCCCTGGCCTGGACTAGCAGAAGACATGAACTGGGATTTGTTTGGACAATGCAGAGCCTAGATGAAATATGGCTTGCTTATTCTCTAACCCCACAAATTATTTAATGTTCTAATGTTTATGACTTAACCTCCTAGAAAATCATTACAATATTTATAAGACAGAAGTCACTGATTGCTTAAGTCTTGTCAAAGCATGCTGGGAGTCTTTTGTATCCTTTCACATTTCTTTTGAGTTTAAGAAATAAACTCCTGCTCCACACTTGATTCGAATTGCACAGAATTCCTTTAAACTCCTGCTTTGGAGATAGCCTAAATATGAGTTTAGAACCTTACTGAACTATATTATAAAGCTATTAATAAATGAATGTAAAGATTAAATGAGTTAAAGTCTCTAAAGGGTGTCATTTCCCCCTTCCTGAGTTGCTGTCCCTGGAAATTCTGAATAATAAAGATTCCTAGAAAAGGAAAGTTATTGGATTCAGTCAATGAGCATTTAGTAAGCACTTACTCTATGCCAGATATACAGATATATGTGTATGTGTGAGTATATTTTATATATATATGTATGTATACATATACATACATATATATGTATTATACACACACACACACACACACACACACACAAACAGTCCCCTTCACTTGGGGAGCTTATGTTCTAAGTAGGAAGACAACACATAAAAGGAAACTAAAAATAGGTGGGGAAAAGGTCACATAGAGAAGTCTGGATTGCAATCTGATGAGAAGTATAGAAACAGCCAGCCTGGATATTCTCCTTCCTTTAGTTGAAATTCTGGGGAGTACCATCCAATCAGAGGGAGAGGCCTAAGAGATGTGAGATGCTTCTGAGGTATGAAACCCAAAGGTGAAGGGATCTTCCAGGATGAGAAGTTTTTCTGGGACATGCTGGAAACATTCAGGAGTGTACCTTGGTGAAAAAAGAAGGCATGGAAATAATTTGGTTCCATAACTCTATACGCAACAGGGCTCAAAGAGACTACGCCAGGGACTCAAGAAAATCTTAACTTTCCCACAAAGTTGGTTCCTTTTATTCCACTTGTCTATACCCTATAATTCCATCTACTTTATAGAATGTCTCAAACTGATCTAGAATGTTTCCTTTATGGCCAGTTAGGATTGCTGTTGCACAACATAGTATCATAGATTTAGAGGTGGAAGGAACCTTAGGGGACATCTTACTCAACCCCCTGATTTTACAAATGAAGAAATAGGCCTGAAGAAGCTGTGACGTGATTAAGGTTACATAGGCAATGGAAAACAGAACTGGGACTGCAGCCCAGGTCCTCAGTGTGATATATATGACTCGTGGAGTACTATCTATCAGTGTCCCCTATCATGTAGACCAGGTTAATTCTTTCTTTAAAAGGTAAGGAAGCTTTCCCTAAGAATTAGTTGGCCCAGGGAGCTAAGACTCAAGTTATGTTCCCTTTAGATGATTTCCTTGTCACCTACATGTCTAAAGAGACCAAAGCACATGAAATCTGTATCCTTCAAACTTGGCTGATATCCCATGACCATGCAAACTATCACACCTGACTTGCATTTCTGACTGGGTTTGTATCTACCAAAGCCATATGATCTATCCTTAATGAATATTCTTTCCATGCTATGATTAAGTGAAACTCCTTTTGGTAACTGCTAACTGTTACACAAGTTTCTCATTTCTTTCCAATCCTACCAGCTATGCCAAATGCAACAGACACATGCAATTTGGCAGTTCAGATTAGATTGGACAGAGGCAACCTCCCTCATCTCCATACAGAAACACATCTAATCAGCAGGACAGGTTATAATGACTCACATAGACATGGGACATCCACAAACTCTGGAGGGCACTGACCCCACACAGGATGGATTCATTTATGCCCTCAGGGGACTGGGAAGTCTCATAAATGGAGATGTAGAGTAAGCCTGGTACAGGACATTGTGAAATCTTGAAAAGTGGGTAGTATCTTTACCCCTTCATGGACACCCAAATATAGTAGGGTATCAGCTGCCAGAGCAATGGCAGGAACAATGGAGGGAGCAAAAGATAGGAAAGACAGAGTCATCCACAGAAAGAGAAACCACCAAAAGAAAGAGTCCATTTGGCATTCATCAAATTCTATTCAGTGGAGATGATGTGCGTAAAGAATGGGAGTAGCTTTATTGGAGATAAGTCCCATGACTGGCTGTTGCAGGGAAGACAGGAAGACAGGATGACGTTCATCATTCCACCCTCCGAATGGCTGATCAAACACCCCTTCTGATCACACCATACCCCCCCCCTTTGGAGAAAACCACTGTAGACCTCAGTTTCCTCGTCTATAAAACGAGGGAATTGTATTGAATGGTCTCTGCTCCAGGTCTTTTCCAGACTTAAAATTCCATAGTTCTATGACAACAGAGAGGAGATAAGGTTTTAATGAAAGAAAGAAAGAAAAGTAGAAATATACTTTTCTTTCAGTTTTATTCCCATTGCTCAGGAGATCAACAGATCTCAAAACTACAATATGATATAATTTAAAGAGCTCTGGTCTTTAGTTCCTGGTTCTGATATTTAATAGATATTTGATTAACCTCTCTGAGCCTCAGTATCCTCATATATAAAATGGGGATAATATTTGCATTATCTACCTCACGGGATTGTTTTAAGAAAACGCCTTGTAAACCTTAAGGTACTTATACAAGTGTGAGTCATTTTTATCACATATTTTCAGTAAATCATTGGGAAAAAATGGATAACTTTTCAGTTAGAAGAAAGTCACTGCATCCAATCCTGCAAAACATTCCTCCCTCCAGTGAGTCAAGAGGCCCTTTACTAAGCTTCTCTGGGAAAGTACTTGCCCTGAAACCTCAATCATGTCTTAACCCCATAAAGTTATGGGTGACCTTAATTGCTTCAGCAGATGTGTTTTGTGGTTCACTGAGGAAGTTATAATCTCTGGACACAGATTAATGGATTTAGGGCGACTCAAAAATATTACCATGTTGCTAAGTATGTTACCTCCATGTGCAGACAACAAAATAGGAGCCTGAAAACCATATGGATAGCAGAAAAGGAATACACATTTGGATGAAGAATATTGCCAAATATACAAAATCCCTTTTCCAATGTAATGATGATTAAAAGACAAAGCAATAAATCTAAGAGAAACAGAAAATACTCTCCATTACTAACTCTTTTTTTATATATAGGGATGTATAATGTAGAAGATTATTTTTAACTTTAAAACCTCCTCTGAAAGGACTTAGCCCTTGATTCAGTAGTTTTTTTAATCATAGTTTCTAACTTCTAATGCTTAGTTTAGGAGGAGGTATATTTTTTAGGGGTGCAAGACTTCATTTCTCCTTTTTCTCTAAATATCATACTGGAGCTCCCTTATTTGTGATCTAACTAGCTCTGAGGTTCCATTTTATAAGGAAAGTGAAAACTCTACCATAGTAAACAAAAATAAAAGTTGTAACAAGCATTTTTTATACCAGAGACAAATAACACAGAGCATTCCATCAAGCCAATTTTCAAAGAAAAATTCAGTTAGGGGAGAAAAAAATATTCTGGGACACAGGCTCTGTTGGGAAGAAATCCCAGAAACACAACCTTATGGAGCTTAGGCTGAAAAGAGGAACCATGGGGTACAGGTCAGGGCATCAGCCTGGGAGGAATGTATCTTCAAGGCAGTAAGCTTCCTAATTTAATCAATAGTTCTCGCTTGGTGGGTGGTGAGGAAGTGCAAGCATTCTCAATGCCCTCTAAATTTCAGTGCCAAGGGGCAAAGCCTCACTGGGGAAAAAGGATACTTCCATGGAAAGGATTTTCTTCCTTCTAACATGGCTTTTTAAGAACAATTCTCCATTTTCCATACCAAGTATCTACATTTGTTAGTGCAGGGAATAAAAGTTTAAATAGTGTCTTCAAAATATTCAAGGGAAGACTCTAATGAGGAAGCTTGGCATAATGAATGGAGCACTGGACTTGGAATGAGGAAGAACTGAGTTTCAAATCTTAGCACCAATACTTGCTAGCCGTGTGACCCTGACCAAGTCATTGAATGTCTCTCACCCACAGTATGTTCACAAGTAAAATGGGCATAACAATAGTACCTACAAGGTTGTTACAAGGATCAAATGTGATGATATATGGAAAGTATTTTTACAAACCTTAAGTTCATATAAACATTAGCTATTATTAATTATTGTTAGTGTTATTTTCTACCTCCACCCTAGGTTTAATTGTTCCAAATACAAAGAGAAATATTCAGAACTCAATATTCCCAGTATTTGGAATGGTTTGTTTGTTTTTAATCTTCTAAATTTATCCTTGTTCCTTTTACTTGTATAAATATGTATATTTGACTAGGAATCATAATTGAACAATTCAACTAAACAACCAAAAATAGCCAGATATTGAATGCCAGCTACATGTAAGACTGTGCTAATTTATGATGACAATTAAGTTTACATTTAGGCAGTTTTGCTTTTTTTTTATATAATTTACAAACCACTTTCCCGTGTATTCAGGGCAGGTAGGTGGCATAATGGTTAGTGCTGGGCTTGAAATCAGAGACTCATTTTCTTAAGTTCAAATATGTCCTCAGACACTTACTAGTTGTGTGACTCTGGGCAAGTCACTTGACTGCCTCAGTGTCTTGATCCATAAAATGACCTGGAGAAGGAAAAGGCAAACCACTCTAGTATCTTTGCCCAAAAAACATCAAATAGGGTCCCAAAGAGTCAGACATGACTGAAAAGCAACTGAACTGACTGTCTGAACTGAACTGAACTGTCCCATATAGTATATTATCTGGCAGCTAGGGAGTGCAATGGATACAGTGTTAGTCCAGGAGTCAAGAAGATCCAAGTTCAAATCTAGACTTGGAGATCTATTTTCTGTGTAATTTAATTTAGCTGCCATAGTTTCCTCAACTGTAAAATGACACAATCATAGCATTTACCTCAGGGGATTGTTTGGAGGATCAGCCGAGATAAAATTTATAAAAAGTGCTAAGTACACTGTTTATTTCCTTCCCCTCTCCTTCCTTTCCCATCTTGCTTTACTGCAATCCTATGCAAGTATTATCATGTCTGTTTTACAGAAGACATAACTTCAGAGATGATAAATGATTTGACCAAGGTCACAACTATGATATGTGCCTAGATATAATAGGACATTAATAATTCCAATTCAGATGGACAGGATGCTTATTCCTCTCTCCCCAAGCTGGCCCCCGAAATGGACAGAGATTCTGTTGTCCATGGAGACAGAACCCAGGCTGTTTTAAGGCAGCTTCTAGGAAGGCTGCACCTGGGGCTCGAGGGGTTGCAGATGAGAGATGGTTAGGGAGGAACTCTCCTAGCAGTGGGATACTTTGTGGTAAACTGATTATTCATGTTAAGTGGGTACCAAGCTCATTTGTTTCAACACTACTGAAGGAGTTCACATGTTGTTCTAACACAGAATGTTGAAATTATACAATATTTTGCATTCATTACTTTATATTTTTATACTCTCTAAATTGTTGTGCCTTGTAACACAGCTCCAGTCCCAATGACCTAGTTATGGCTCTGGTAAGATCTCAAATATGTCTTCTAACTACCTAGTTCAGTATTTCCTCATCTAGCAAAGAAGATAGGCCAATACTTGAAATAGAATTTAAAGTATGTGAATGCACGAAAGGTACAAAAAGAATGCTAAAACATTTCTGCTCTCCCAAAATGGTGATAGAAAAGTTAATTGCATTTATGCTAAAAAAAAAAAAACCCTTAATTGCATGTACACTCAAAACTATAGTTCAAGAGTTTCCATCACTGTGTTTTATTTACAAGCCAGTTATATATGTTATGTTATGTGTGTGTGTGTATGTGTGTGTGTGTTAGTTCAAAACAAACACATGAATTTAGGCAGCATAGCAAAAAGTGACCAAAAATACCACCATCACACCATAAACACAGGACTCTCCCATAGTTTGCCATTTTTAGAGTGGACACCCTGAGAACACAAAGGGCCAAAAACACATATAGGGTAGCACTACGTATGAACTATTTATGGCCTAGGAAAATACAAATACACACTCTGAAAACAATGCGCCCACCAGTACCATTCTTTAGTATGATGCAGCTGGTAGTGTCTACACAGAGCCTCTGACATGCTCCAGTAATGCGATTGAGTTGAACTGCTTTGTCACTGAGCTAGGGCTCTCTGTTGCTTTCTTACCTGTTGAGAGGCAACATGGTATAATGGATAGACTACCCAACTTGAAGGCAGGCAGACTCTAGTTCAAATTCTTCCTCTGGCATGAGCTGTGTGAGACTAGACCAGTCATTCCACGTTTCTCAGCCTCAGTTTCCTCACTAGAATATAACCCAGAAAGAATTCAAGCCCACATGTTTACATAAGACTCTTTTTGTTTTGTTTTTTTTTTTGCTTTTTGGAGGGAGGAAGGAAGGGCAACTGGGGCTAAGTGACTTGCCCAAGGTCACATGGGTAGTAAGTGTTGAATGTCTGAGGCCGGATTTGCACTCAGGTCCTCCTGACTCCAGGGCTGGTGCTCTATTCACTGCGCCACCTAGCCACCCCATAAGACGCTTCTTATTTGGTGGATGCTAATAATCACTGTTCCATACCTACATGAGGGGTAGTTTGAAGAGGACCTAGAACCTCATACATCCTCTCTTAAAGCCACTTCTCTCTTAAATCTCCTCCTATGCTCTCTTTAACTTCACCCCTCACACAGTTACTGGGGAATCAGTCATTTTCTCCAGTAATGAGGAGAGTCTTATGCAAAAGCCCAGACTTGAACCAAAGGTTACGTTCAAAATGAAGGAGCTGGAGCCCCTTCTGCCTCTAAATTCATGGATCTTTGATGTTTCATTGAGCTCCTTTTGGCAGCAGTCTTCTGGTATCTCTCCTGAACTGCATCTATAACTGTTAGGATCTCTGCACTTTTAGCTCATAGTCCTAAGTATTTTTCAGCTTTTTGATAATCTCTGGTTTCAGAATCGAGCACAGGGCCAAACACATAGTAGGCACTTAATAAATACTTGTTGGCTGACTGATTATACTTCTCTGTTTCTACTCTCCATCCCTGAAAATCATCCTGGAAGTTCTACTCCAGAAAAACTGCAAAGAAACTGGGTGAATTTGTGGTAAGGGGATTCCTTTCAACCTCCAGGCCTAGTCTAGATATAGGCAAATCACCTTGGGAATAAGATTAATGGGGATTTAGTAGAACTGGTGGAGCTGGACATATTGGTTCTACTTACTATATTCACTAACAGCCAAATCACTCTTCTCCCTACATATTCATAGATTATCCAAGGCTATTATTTTTTTACCTAGTTTGTGATCATTTTACTTCTCAGTTTCATCAGGGGGCATTCAGGGCCAGGAAAAAAAAAAAGGATGAAATTATAACCAGAGAACTTCGGGCTAGCTTTCTTCTCTAGTAAAAGCTGAACGAGAGCAGAAGCTTGAACACATTAAGCCATAACAAAGTTTAGGAATTATCTATGAATTTTATCAATCTAAGACCTCTCCCTTTCCCCTGAGTAACTTTACTATGGATAAATGAGAGTTATCCAAAATCTAAACCAATAAAGAATTGAAAATACTTGGATTTCAAAATGTTTTTCTGTCCTTTCTTCCTATTAGAAACATGTTCAGAAATTTTCATTTTGATGTTATTTGTTGTTACTGGGTTTCAGTTAAATCTGCTATTAAAGTCTTTGGAAAGGTAATGTAAGAGGTGTAGAGTGACTTGGTATAAATGTTTTCAACATAAATAATATCCACTAATATGTTTTACTGTATAGGATGGTTTTGGGGGGAATAATTCATGTTGTAAGGTTTATATATGATATAGAGAGTGTTTTGCAGGGCTCTGGAACAGGAATGTATTATACCAAGATTCTAAGAAATGAGAAGTGCTGATTAAATCAGTTATCCATGATGCTAAGTAGTAGACTGGTGCTCTATGAAATCTTAAAAGGACAGTGCAATAGAAGTAAATGCCAAATGCGATGAAATTTCAGGAAAGAAAAGGCCAAATCAGAATCATTTAAAATTTTTGATTGGAATATTTCAAAAGCAATCCACTTGCATCTGTATATTTTTGTTCACTCTGCCTTTACCACTGATTCAAGAAAGAAGCAAATAGGCTTAATTATTGGGTACTATTCCCTTAATGCTAACACATTTACAAAAACTAGCTTTTGTGACACTGAATTTGAATTGGATCTCTCTGTAGAGTACCAATGTCTGTACTATTTTCACCTTTGCACAGCAAAATTTTCCATGAAGTTAGGTGAGAGAAATAATTTACCCTTTTGAGGACAAATAGATAAGCAGAAAAATTGTGAAACGAAGAGATTTTGAGAGCTGAGGCAGTCTCTGTTGGGCTATCACTTTGTATCCATCAGAATCATCATATAATCTATTTTGCAGAGGTGAATTTTCCACCTTCTCCTGAGTCAGATTTGATATCATGGTTTTATTTTGTTTCAAGAGCCCAGGATTGACATTGAAGGTTCTAATTCTAACCTTACCTAACTTGCTGCAACTTAGCCAGAGAGAGGCACCATGCCCAGCATATAATAGGCACTAAATAAGAGCTTACTGTCTTCCTTCTTTCCTCCTCACTATAGCAAACTGTCTCAGACACTTACTAGCTGAGATAATATTTGTAAAGCATTTTGAAAACATCAACATGCCATATAAATGATGATGATTATTATCATTTACAAATATTATCTCCTTAGATCCTGAAAACAACTCTAAAGATATAGGTGTTGTTATACCCATTTTATAGTTGAGGGAGACTGAGGCAAACAGGGTTAAGTGACTTGGCTAGGGTCTCACTGAGTATCTGAAGCCAGTTTTGATCCTGCCTCCAGGTCCAATGCTCTATCCACTGCACCACCTTGCTGCCTAGGGAAAAGAACATTCTTGTTTAGGAGTCAGATGACCTGGGTTCTTGACATTATATAGTCATGTGACTTTGGACAAGCCATTTCATTTCAACTCTCTAAATCTGTTTTCTCATTTTTAAAATGAGAGGGTTGGCCTAGATCATTCATTCATTCAACAAGTATTTATTATAAAAATGCCAACTATAATCATTGAGAAATAATATAGACTAGAGGATAGAGAGCTGGCCTTAGTCAGGAATATCAGGGTGCAATCCCCATCACCAGCATATAGTAATTGTGTGATACTGGGCAAGTCATTTCCCCTTTAAGTGCTGCAGACAACTCTCCAAGACTAAATTGCAGAGGAAGTATTGATCTACATAGATAAAGAAGTTCCTCATAAGGATTTCCCTCCCCCAAGGAAAGTATGAATCCTCACCCCCTCCTCAAAATTATAATAGACAAAAAGAAGTTAATGATTCCATGAAACAATGAGAAGGATTAAAACAAACTAAAAGGATAGAAAAATAAAGAAAATGTAAGGTATTACATAAAAACAGCTGACCTGAAAATAGGTCAAGATAAGAAAATTTAAGAATCATTAGAATATCTGAAAGCAATGACCTCCCTCCTCTCCTGCCCCAAACAATACCAAAACAACAATCAAAAAAAAAAACCCAACCCATGTACAATAAACTCTATTAGAAACTGGAGATACAAAGACAAAAATGAAACAATTTCTGCTTCCAAGAAATATTTAGTTCTCTTAATCTCCAGTAAATAATCATAATGGACTCTAGGTGAAGCTCAAGAGACAGATTCCACACACAGCATCCTGATTAGCCACTTTGCAAGCACACCCACCTCTGCTGTCTCCTGCCATTTCTCTGGCTAGTTTCCAATGTGCCAGGCTGAAGCTCAGGTGACTTCCTACTCAGAAGCATCCTGACAGAGCCTATTTCACATGTCTTTTTATCAGTGTAGAATGGTAGTTCATCTTTTTTGTGTCATTGGGACAAAAGGGACATTGGTGACATCAGACTTTGGCAGCCTGTAGACCCATTCTCAAAACCATGTCTTTAAATGTGTGAAATAAAATGCAATGCATTACATAGAAAACCAATTATATTGAAATAGAGTTGTCAAAGTATTTTTAAAAACAAGTTCAAGCATCCCAGCTTAAGAACCCCTTGTTCTTAGATGTATAAAGTATAGCATTGTATAAAACAATAATTATTTAATCTAGCCATGGGAAAGAAACTTGTTCTTTGTTTATACCATAAAACTGAAAGCCAACATAGTTTCAGAGGTCATACTTTCCCTGGGATATTATAGTCATTAAACCATTTACTAATTTTCCACCTGGCTTCCCAAAGGACTTTTTTGTCACATTACTAGCATTGCTGATGTTTTCTGAGTTACTGAGAGTCATTCAGTTACATGACCCATTGACATACTTCCAGAATTTCTGCATTTCCCAATTACGTGCTGGTGATCTTGGGTCCGGCTGAGGCCAGCCTAAGTCACGCTAAGCTGACTGTGAACCTCACTGTACTTTCAGGAAGTTTCAAGGAGATATTGGCCTAGGATTTTCCCACAGATCTCTTTCTAGAATTGGAATTTAGGTTTGGAGTTGAACCCACAATTGAGAGGCTCTTGACACCTAGGGAACTGTTTCACAAAATCCTAAAGGATAAAAATGCATGCACTCTGTCAGGCAACGAGGACGTGCTCACTAAGTGATTGTGTAATCAGCCTTGTGTTGGGAAAAAGGGGATTCAGAAAGAAGTAGAAGGTGCAAACCCTATATTCAAGAGGTTGACAATATGGTATTGGAGCACTTGAAACTAGCTGATGACGCAGAAATACCACTACTAGGTCTTTAGCCCGAAGAGATCAAAGAAGAGGAAAAGGACCCATATGTACAAAATATTTATAGCAGTTTTTTGTGGCAGCAAAAATTGGAAACTGAAGGGGGTTCCCATCAATTGGGAACAGTGAGCAGGTCATGGAAAAGAGAGGGGGAGGGAAAGAGAGAGGGAGAGGGAGAGAGGGGGAGAGAGGGAGAGAGAGGGAGAGAGAGGGAGGGAGAGAGGGAGAGAGGGAGAGAGGGAGAGAGGGAGAGGGGAGAGAGAGAGAGAGAGAGAGAGAGAGAGAGAGAGAGAGAGAGAGAGAGAGAGAGAGATGGAATACTACTGTGCTGTAAAAAATTATGTGGATGGTTTTAGAAGAATCTGGGAAAATAGGTATGAATTCATGCAAAGTAAAGTGAACAAAACCAAGAGAACAATTTATACAATAACAATACAAGACAAGTTCAAAAGATTAAGAAACTATGATTGACCCAATAGAACCAATCACAAATCTAGAGGACTCATAACAAAACATGCTATCTCCAGACAGAGAAGTAATGAACTCAGTGTAGATGGAAGCACATTTTTGGACATAGCTAATATAGGAATTCACTTCTGAGTATGCATATTTGTAACAAGTTTTGTTTTTCTTGCTTTCTCAGTAGATGGCCAAAGGAAAGGCATCAGGGAGATAATTTGAAATTGAAAATAAAATAAAATTGAATTTTAAGAAAAGAAAATAAGCTAGTACAAAAAATACAAAATGCTTTCAACTTAGTAGTCTTCCTTTGAGCCTTACTCTTCTGCTCAAAGATCCTTTGTCACTCCTTAATATTCCTGGGAAGAAAGTTCAAACTCCTCTGCCAGTGCACAAGTGCCCTACGGTCTGGGGCCACCCTACCTCTTCTGCCTTTTCTCATTCTGCAGGTTCCATACAAACTAGATTGCTCCCTATCCCATAAAGCTTGCCCTACGCTTTCCTAAGTCCATACCTTTGCTCCTACTGTTCCAGGTTGGAAGGTCTTTTCCCCATTTCAACTGTCAGATTGCTACCCTTTCTTTTAAACATAACTAACATGTCCGCTTCTCTGTGAAGCTGTGCCCTGATGCTTCCTGTTGCTAACAACCTTCTCTCTTGTATAGTCAGAGAAAGCAGGAAGTACCCTAGATTTGTTCTCTGCAAACCTGGGTTCAAAATCCCAGCACTGCTACTAACTAACTAGGTGACTTTTGATAAGTCATTTAACCTCTCTGGGCCCATATTCCTCATCTGCAAAATGATGAGGGTCATAGGATAATAGTTTCAATACTGAAAAAACCTCAACTCCAACTCCCTCAATTTACAATCCAGGCAAGTGAGACTGAAAGAGCCTAAATGACTAAAAGGTCACACAGCTAGTAACTCTGTCTCAAATTCTGAGGCAGGGTTTGAACTCCAGTCTTCCTAACTGTAAGCCCATCACTTCATCCACTATACCACATATTAGGTGACTTTTAAGGACCTTCCTAACCTAAATATATAAGGCAGTTGGATGGCACAGTGGATAGAGTAGCAGGCCTGGAGTCAGGAAGACTCATCTTCCTGAGTCCAAATTTGCCCTAAGGTACTTACTAGCAGTGTGACCCTGGGCAAGTCACTTAGCCCTGTTTGCCTCCTTTTCCTCATCTGTAAAATGACCTAGAGAAGGAAATGGCAAACTTCCCTAATATCTTTGCCAAGAAAATCCCAAATGGGATCATGAAGAATCAGACACAAATGAGAAAAAACGACCAAATCACAACTATCTAAATCTATGATTCTGTGATCTCATATAACATTTTATTTTGCATCCAGGACAGGACTAGGACCAAATGATTTTCTCTGCACTAGGCCTGTCCAGAAATGGAAGAAGTGAACTCTGAAGATAATGATTTCCCATCACCCACAGCATTTAAAAAGAATCTAGATTAGGACTTCTTAAGCTATAGTTCATAGACATCTAAGGAATCCATAGATAGAATTTTAAATTTAGATGGGTAAAAATACATCGTTTTTTTCTCAATTCTTTAAGTATAAATGTTTAAAAATTATTCTGAGAAATCATCCATAGGTTTTACCAAAATCCAAAGGGGTTCAGGTCACAAAAAAAGAACACCTGGCTTAAAGGATTATTTGTCAAGAATGTCAATGAAAATATTTTGATTTCTACTGTTTTTTCCAACTCTGTTGTATTATTCTATACCTTATTCACTGGGTAGGCAATGTCATGGCAATGCAGTTGTAGGCTGCCACCACCCCCAAGTACCAAAATTTTTATTCTAGACCTTTTGATTATATTGTTTATTATTATTTATATATCATGTATTTATTACATTATTTATCAATTTTTATTATATGGCCTGGTAATTGACCAAACATCTTATATGGATAGAGTTCAGCCTCCTATGGTAATAGTAATATTCTTTCACTGTGAACATTTCTGTTGTTGTTGCTGTTGTTTTTGATTTTTATTGATATCTTTTATTTTTACATCACCTTTATTTCTCTTTAGGTGTCCAATGGATTCTTTCTTTTTTTGATTCTCTCTGGTTCTAATACACCTGAGAAGTTTTGCTTCATGAATTCTTGAAATGTGATATATAAGCATGGGTAGGGAGGGAGAAGAAGAGTCATTGCTTTCAGATATTCTAATGATTCTTAAATTTTCTTATCATGATTTATTTTACAGATCAACTGGTTTTTATGTAATACCTTACATTTTCTTTATTTTTTCATTCTTTTAATTTGTTTTAATCCTTTTCATTTGTAATGGAAATGCAGATTTAAAAGATCTTCCCTGCCCCTAGGCCCTTTGATTGGCTTAAGAGACTTTGATTGGCTTTAAGAGACTCTGAAAACCTTCCTTGATTTGAAAATATGCTCTGCCTCCTAATAGGCTGAATGTGGTCACATGGAGCCTGTGATGGGAGGCTTGGTTTTCAGGAATGACTACACCTTGATGCTGTGTGATTGGGCAGTGGATCAAAAGGGTGGTTACATTCTTTGAGCCAGGAGAAGGCTATATAAACTCTGATGAGGGGCTTTGCTTTGGGGCTCACTTTGAGAAGTGTTGTGTGATTTGACCAGATGAGACTCTGGGAAGCCGTTGTTGAGAGCCCCCCGGCTTTGAAAACCCAGATGTTGATGCTTCCCTCTCTGGTAACTGTGATTTGGTATTGATATAATGGTTGGACAGTTTGGAAGCCTGTCTGTTTGATCTGTAAGTTCTGTAACTCTGAAGTTTGGGGTGCTGACCTTTTCCCCCTGAACTAGGTAATGTGTGTTTGTTTGATTAAAGTAAGTTTGTTAACCCATTTTGAGTTGCTCTCCTTTTGAAAAGCAGATCTAAGAACCTATATTGGCAGTCACCCTGGGGATATTGGGGTGCTTGCCGCTACATCATTGTTTCATGGAATCATTAACTTTTTTGTCATTTTAATTTTCAGGGAGTTTATTCTTTGGGTAAGGTTTTGTACAACTTATGTTAAGCTGTTAATTCTTCAGAGTCTTTTCTCCACTTCTCTCATTTCTTTCTAATTCTTTTGTCTAGATCTCTCATTTTATTTATAATGTAATTTTTCAATCTTTTATTTTTAAAGATTCTTGCTTTAGGGGAACTAGGTGGCGCAGTGAATAGACCAGCATCGCCGGAGTCAGCAGGACTTGAGCTCAAATCTGGTCTCAGATACTTAATAGTTATTAGCTATGTGACCTTGTTCAAGTCACTTAACCCCAATTGCCTCCAAAAAGCAAAAAAAAAAATTCTTGCTATATTTATTCCAGGACTTACAGGTAATCTTTGTGGCCAAAAATGCCTTTTTTTAAGACTTTGCTTATAGATGTTTAGGACTTTATCTTTGCTTCTGGGTTTATGTCTTGGGTGTCAATCTCCCTAACAGCTTTAATCATGGGAATCTTTTTCGTTTACTCATTCTACTAGCCTTACTTCCTGAAAAGGGATTTTGTGTTTCTACCAGGTTTTGTGCACTTTGAGACAGCATGTTGAGGCCTTGTATGGTCTTGATCTGTATTCTCTGGTGTCTTTCAATTTCCCACTCACTACCGGATCTGGCACTCTTCCTAGATCTTTGTTAGAGTAGCTGTGGAAGAAAGCCATACAGCAATGGATGAACATCAATTTTGTTTTCAGTTGTTTTCTGCCTCAAAAACATGCCACTATAAATATTTTTGGTATATTGAACCTTTCTGTATCTAACTTCCTTGGAGTATATGGGATCTCTGTATCAAAAGGTATGCACATTTTCGTCACTTTCTTAGGATAATTGCAGATTGCTTTCCAGAATGATTGGAAAAATTCACATCTCCAGTAACATTGTATTCAGGCACCTGTTTTACCATAACCTCTCTAACACTCACTACTCCCATCTTTTGTCTTCTTTGTCCAAAGGGTGAACATTTCCACATACATTTCTTTGATAAGCAGACAGTTCTGTGGTCAGTTTTCAAGCTGCCCGAATTTAAAAGAAGAAAGACAGGATTACAATAGAAAGAAACACAAATTATAAGTTTCACAAGCTCTATTTCACATAAGCAAACAAGAAGGTCACAGATGTATAGGTATCAGAAGGTGATTGTGAAAAGTAATGACAAGCTTGTAGCCCTGTGTAACACATTCTGGGCAAGTGGTACTGTGGGATTAGAAATATTTATAGAATTTGTTTGTTTTACTCTACTCTTGCTTTGAAAATCCAAAGAAAGCAAAGGGAGGGACCAGAGGTTCATAATGAATTTTTACAAGCCCAGGCAATGCTGGCAAATCTAGAGGGTTATGATGTGTAAAAAGTTGCATTGGCTCCACTTTCTGCCCAGTTGTCATGATGGTCTTTACACTCCCCACAATATGGATGAGATTAGGTGTTAGCCTGATGTTTGGAGAGATAAACTTCCAACTTCCAGACAAGGATATGGATTTAGGATGTGTTGGGTGGGCCACATAACTGGCTTTCTAATCAATTCTGGCTGTAATGCCTTCCAAGAACCCAGTGTGAGCCAGAAAAGAGAAGCAAAGAGACTGCAAATGATTGGCAAAAGTTACACAAAATGAAAATGTTTTCATTTCTCCTCCATTACTGAGATTTCCTTGCAGAGACAGTAACAAAGAGAGCCCCAGAGGCAGAGGAGAGATGGTACATCTGTTTTAAAATGTAATTTACGAAAACATCATTTGGGGATTTTAAGTATAAACCCAAAAAAATATATGTATCAGTGCAGCTGAGCCTCATTCAGCCAAATATTTTCTGTGTAAGTTAGTTTGCCCAAAGGCATGCCAGTGCCCATAGAACTGAGTGGATATCACCTGGTAATTCTGGGTATGATGGCTATGTTAGCTTACACAGCAGAGATCTCCCCTTTATGGGAATCCTCTAGCCCTTTGAGTCTGCTCAAAAAGTATTTGTTAAATCCCTATTGTCTAGTTGATACAAAAAGTTTTAAAAGTACAGGGCAGACCTTTTCCCTGTCAGAGACATAAGTAGGAAAAATATTCCCCTGGGCCAATCCTCCTGGGAAAGGTGTCAGTCCCCCACAGGAACTAGGAAAATAGCCTAGTAAGAGGAATGTCACAGTTTTGGGACCCTGGAGAGTTGGAGAGTGGTGAGCGGCTGCACCACATGGCAGCTTTGGTAAGACAATCTCCCTGGAAACAAAACATGCACTCTCACCTGTCAGCACATTGGAAAAAAATATAATTTCTCCAATCATATAGATGCCCTGAGGTTAGCACAAGATGAAGCTTACTATTTTTTCTTTTTTTAGGGGGTGGAGGGGGAAGTCGTAGTGAATATAGTACACTTCTCTCATTTCATTCTTAATACTCCAAAACCTACATAGTCTGCCCATGCAAACCAACCCCCATGTTCTCCCATATGAAAACACCCAGTTTACAATGTGCCAAACCAAGAAACTTTTATTAAAAGAAATGTGCAATATTGATTAATGCTAGTAGTGAGAATGGTCCAGTCGTCCTTTCTTGTAAGGTAACCAGTATTATTGAGGGTTCTGAACTAAGGTGTGATCTCATGCAACAAGTTATCTTAAGCTAGGTTGCCCTCTAATGCTGTGAGTGCTCTGTTAGGTCTCCACTAGAATGGGCAGTTCTCAAGTGCTCTGTTCAGTGCCATCTCCTGAGAAGAGCCACTCCCACCAAGGCCACAGCATGCTGTCTTCTGATGGAGAACAAATTATCTTAGCCTAGTGACTACTCCATATGTTCTAGACCAGATTAAAGCTTGGAGGACAAAAAAAAAATCATATCTCTTTGACTTACTTTACTCCTACCCCATGTCCTCTGGGAAATCTCAGAACAGAGTTAAAGTATCACTACTGTTAAATCTCTACAGATGTGGTTAAATGATTCCTTGCTTCCATTCAAACTTATCAGGCTGATTAGGGAACTCTGCTGTTCAATGCCATACACTCAGAACACGACAAGTAGTTAGACTACAGGTAAAGCTAGACCTGAATCCAGGGTTACCTACCTTCAAGAAGTTTAGACATAGTCTATGGTCTCCTGGTCTTCATAGGTATAGGCAAATGAAGTTTATCTACAGCCTCTTTGGAGTAAAGTCAAGGCAATATCGCAATAAATGTAAAGTATCATCTTGATAAAGTAATGTAGGTAATAAAATATTCCTGGGTAAATCATTGCTAAGATATTTTCAGTCACTCATCCCTTTCTTTATGGAGG